>JAHHUM010002502.1:0-89017 GCA_036173005.1 Crenichthys baileyi
GATGCCTTCAGTGTGAAGCTAAAATATTCATATCAAAAAAAGAAAAAACTCTTTAAATGAGAGCGTGTCCAACTTTTGGTCGGTTTTTGCATATACACGCTCAAAAAAAAAGGGGAACCCCCAAAAAGATCTGAATAAAATGAAATTTTTCCCCATTAAATACTTTTTTCTGTACAAAGTTGAATGTGCTGACAAAAAAAGGGGAACAAAATATAAATGGGAAATAAAATTTTATCAACCAGGGTTGCCTGGATTTGGAGTCACACACAATTTAAAAGGGGAAAAACACCTACGGCTGATCCACTTTGATGTATGTATTCCTTAAAAAAAACAAATGAGGCTCATATTGTGTGGGGCCCCACTGCCTGTATGACCTCCCTACAACGCCTGGGCATGCCCCTAGGGAGCGGTGATGGTCCCTGAGGGATCTCCTCCCAGGCCTGGACTAAAGCATCCCCAACTCCGGGGAAAAAAAGTCGTGGTGAAAAAACTGACTTTGGTGATGGAGCGGACATTGTCCCAGGTGTGGCTAAAAAAATCGATTCAGGTCTGGGGGAACCGGGGGGCGGGGGGCCTTTTCCCAAGCTTCAATTCTTCATCTTGCGGAACTGCTGACAACTCCCCCACATTTCTTGCTTTGTCCTGCATTAGGAGGACCGGGCCACCGCACCGCTATGGTTCAAAAGGGGTCTGGGATCTTTCCCCCGGGTTCAAATGGCAGTCAGGCTCCCTTTGGCCACATGGGGCCGTGGGGGCCCTGCAAAGTCTCCCCACACCATTACTGACCCCCTGAAAACCGGTCAGCTAAAGGGATTTGCGGGCAGCAATCGCTCCCCCCAGGGTGTCTCCAGACTCTGTCACGTCTGTCACATGTGCTCTGTAACCTGCTTTCTTGTAAGTCAAGGCCCACCAGTGGTGAATTTCCCAACCTGGGGTTTCGGGAAAATGCCGCGTCCTCCCGGGGTGTTGGCTGTACACAACCCCCCCATTTGTGGACGTCGGGCCCTCATACCATCCTCTGGAGCGTTTTCTAACCTTTTGCAGACACATGCACATTTTGCCTCTGGAGGTCTTTTTTGCAGGCTCTGGCAGTGCTCCTCCTGGTCCTCCTTTAAACAAAAGGTGGGGAGGGGCCCCTTCTGCGGGTTTTGCCCCCAAAACGGCCTCCTCCACGCCTCCTGTGTACTAGCCTGTCTCCTGGTAGCCCCCTCCAGGCTCGGGACGCTAGGGGCTGACAGACACAGCAAATTTTCCTTGCCACAGCTCGCATTGATTCCCTCCTGGATACGCACTACCTGACCATTGTTGGGGTTGTAGTCCGTCTCATGCAAAAACGAGTGTAAAGCACCACAACATTCAAATGCCCAAAACATCAGCCAAAAGCATGGGTACTGAAAAGGGGTTTTGTGTCCCCACTGCAAACCACCCCTTTATTGAGTGCGTCTTGCTAATCCCAAAAGGATTTCCCCTTTGTCTTTTATTTGTACAACAGCTGTAAACTGTTGTTAATCATGTTGCTTCCTAATAAACAGTTTGTTTTCACAAATTTTGATTTACGGGGGAAATTTTTTTGTTTATTTTTCCCTTTTATTTTTTTTTTTAAGCAGTGTAAATCTATGATTTATGATATCTATAGATAAAAATTATATTATTTTTTTTTATGCTAGCAACGGGTGTTTGGTATTGTGTGTTCAAGTATAATTAATGTTTGGAGACGTAACGTTGGTTAAAATTTGGCTTTGATCTTTGGAATTCCTGAAAATAATTGAGATTATTTCCAAAAAGTTCAGGTTTTTCCCTAACTTCCCTGTAATACATAAAAAAAATGGGACTGTAACCAAGTTTTTAGGGGTTGCGAAGAGGACAAAAACCCCCCCTTCCAGCATAGTTGGGAAGGTTATTTTATTAAGTAGCATGGGTGACGGGGGAATAACACCCGAAAAGGTGGAAGTGAGACTGGTGAGAAAGAATCAGGATGAGGATGAAGATGAAGACGTTTTAGAGCAGTGGTTCTCCCTGAGGGTGACTAACAGGGTTCTGCATGACTTGGATGCAGCTGAGGAGGTGATGCAATCATTTGAATCAGGTGTGTTGGAGCAGAGACACCCTCAGGACTGGGTCTGAGAACCACTGGTACACAGGCAGGTGTCTCCAGAACCCTTATTCCTCAGATCGATACAGAATGAGGCTAAATTTATTCTGTAAATGAAGGAAATGTGTGGAAATTGGAACCCAATGAGGTGAATTGACTGCAGTAGTAGACGATGGCCTCCAGGGCAACATTAGACCTTTCTTCATTAAATTACAAAGATCAAAGCAAATTTATGATGAATGACTGGTCGACACTTTTATTTTTGATTGCTCCACAATGAAAATACTTTTAGAAAGTTGCTTTACGATCACATTGAAAACGTCAAACCGTCAAAGTTGCTGAATATGAACACATGCATATGAAATCAAACTGAGAATAAAACAGTTCTTCACCTAGTTGGAAGAGTGCTGCCTGCAGGCAACACAAGGTACTAATCTAGAACATTTCTTTAGATTCTATTTATTTAGTTGGATTTTCAGGCATAAAATCAGTGCAGACATGTTGCTGAGCTGGTGTCACAGAGGATTAACCGTCTCTGCAGGCTCTTCCTGTTTTAACAGGAAATCAGCTGTGATTGGCTGAAGGCTGCAGCGTTACTCACTCAGGTTGTGGTTGTCCTTCTTCTGCCGCTCTTTCAGCAGAGCTTTGGTCTCCACATCTACAGCGAAAAGATGAAGAAGACTTGGTCAGAAGCAGCAACAACCCTGACTTAAATGTTTCTGAGCTGCCGACTGAACAGAAAGGGTTCTCCTGCAGACCGGACCGGTTCCAGGTCTCACTTTCAGCTGTTTTTTTTCTGAAGTTATCAGTAGGTTATCTCCTGGTTTCTGCTTTTACTAACTGTAACTCTATGATGTCAGTAAGTCTGATTTACCAGCCAGCTCCTGTTTGACGGTGTGTAGGTCGGCCGGGCAGCTGTTGCTAATGGTAATGGTGGGCGTGGCCATCCCTCCGTACACGTCCAGCATGTTCCCCACTGCAGGCAGCTGTAACGGACCAATCAGAGGGCCAGATTAGAAACACAGTCAAAGATGTCCACTCTCTGGAGCAATCAGCAGGAAGCTGACTGATCGGCTGACTGTTGATTAGGTTCTGTAGGTAATTGAACACCTGCACCTGAATCTGGGGACAAACTCAAGGCCTCAAGCTCTGTTAGGCCCTCTGAGGTACCTGCAGGATGACAAAGTTCAGCTCATGATCAAACTAAGAGAGAAATGAGACCCAGAGCTGATGTAAACCAGACCAACCATCTGTTCCTGAGCTGAAACATTTTCTCTGTTCTCCCGTCAGTTCTGGACTTCCTGAGGTGGATCAGATCTGGGCTGAATTCAATAGCTGAGGAATTAACAGAACAGGAAACTGGGAGCAGCTCTGTTGGACGGACTGGGTGAAGATGAACAATCAACACTTGACCACACTTGATTTCAAACTGTTCTGCGTTTCTGAAGCAGCTTCAGCTCGACCTCTGCAGGATCACTATCGTTCCTCATGTTCTAGCGTGTGGCAGCAGCACACCGAGATCTCCACAGCTTCATAATGTGAGGCAGACAAGATCCAGTCTGAAACCTTCAGGATCTAATCAGAAACTCAAAGGCAACCTGTTGGAAACCATGAAACTCTAGTTTACCCAAACATCTCAGCAGGCTACCTCCTGGTTATCTGGTTTACCTGAACTCCTGTGGGGGTAAAAATGCTTCAGCCTTATCATGAAACTTCAGCTTCATCAACCTTCATTCATCTTTCAGTGAGAAGCAGTAACTCCTGTAAGAGGTTCCTCCTGTTGCTCCTCTGATGAATATCATCTCTGCATCAATGATCACAGAGTAAATTCCTACACCAGATTCCAGCTGAGGACAATCCACTAGGATCAGTGGCCCTGATCTTTGATCCAAAGACTGATGGAGCTGAAGATTCTGAATGTAATGCTCAAGTTTGGAGAGAAAGGATCTGATCCAGAAGATGTCAGAGTGTCTGCTGTTCCTCATGGTCCTCCTCTGGCTCCTCAGTGCTGCATTAATCGAATCACTGTTCCTGCTTCTGCCAACAGGGAAAGCTGTTTGACTTGCAGGATCTGGTTCTTCTCAGGATCATCTTATGGTTCTGCCTCAGTCCAGATGGTTCTCATTGGTTGCTCCTCTCTATCTCCAGCTCCATGACACTGCTAACTCTGGTTCTACTGAGAGTCTGACCTGTAAACTGGTTTTACTGGTTACACGAGGGGTTCTGGCTGAAGGTGTTTTCATTAGAACTGCTGGATGCAAATCAAGTTTAACACTCTTGGTCCATTTCCTTCCTGAACCAGTTTGTTTGTAAAGGAAACATCTGACAGACTGAAGTTCTGCTGACTGAAGCATTTTCACTGACTCAGCTGCAAAACAAACTGTCTTAGAACAGCCAGTTCAGCAGTAAGAAGCAGAGAACATGTTGAAGCTCCTGACAATCAGTTAACTCAGCGCTGGAGACACGTCTGTGACTGTTCAGTCAGCAGCAAAACCCAGAGAACATGCTGAAGCTCCATCTGAACCCTGCTGTTGAAGACACGTCTGTGGACCAGCAGCTGCAGCTCTGAAAACTAGACAAACTGCAGCTTTTACCTCGGATTTAATCCTCCTCTTCTCATGATCCGGCAGCAACACCAAAATCCTCATGTTTTCTGCTTTCTCACACACACCCTAACACACACACACATTAAAGGACACACAGACACACACAGTGAGCCTCTAAGCTGCTGCTCTTCCTCTTTCTGTTCAGACAACTGTTCAAAAATGGGGAAACATGTCTTTTAAGTAAGAACAGAAAACTCCCACATCTTCATTATCTCTCTAATACACACACTATGAGGCTCCGCCCACTGAGAGGAGGAAGTGTGGAAAGCTGAAGTGATACTGTGTCATCGTCACCGAGTTCAGCTGCAAACAGTTCACTCCCTCTCAGAACCTGACAGCAACTCACTGAGCATAAAAACATGCATACGGCCCCCTGCTGGCTGGCTGCAGTACAGAACACAAGCCACTTCATGTTAGCAGAGTCAAGAATGCTGTTTGTTTTCTGGTATTTCTCAAAAAATGCACCAATGAATAAGAATCTTACAGAGTTCACACAGAGCTGCAGACAGCTGATGAGACGGATCTTAACTAGACGGATCAAGTGACGACGATTACCTGCTGACAGGTAACCACACCCCTCAACACACTCGGAAGGTGTGTTTAATGCAGGGGTCACATTAACCAAATACTTAACATTTTTGAACGATTTTTGTAAACTGTGATGGAAAAATCTGTCATTTTGACAGATTGCAATTCACACCCCTGACCACTTGGCGGCAGGTTAGCATTTTAATTAGCTGTTTTCTCACTCGATGCGTGACCTCATTGGCTTCAATCAGAAAAATGTCACGGCAGCTGAGTGTCCGAAGTTTCTTCAAACATCCCAATTATGGCGCGGCGCTGATTGTGTAGGGGTTAAGCGCACGACCATATATAAAGGCTATGGTCCTTGATGCGAACGTCCCAGACCCGGCGACCTTTGCCGAATGTCTCCCCCTCTCTCTCTGCCCTTCCTTCCTCTCTGCCTACTGTCGAAAAATAAAAAATAAAGGCCTCTAGTGCCCAAAAAAATATCTTTAAAAAAACCAAATCCCAATGATGGTGTTGATAAAGCAGAGACTGATGCAGAGGAAAATGAAGAACAAACAAGTAATCGGCCCTCAGCAACCACAGGGCGAGCAAGTGGCAGGAAGGAGTTTAGGCGGGACAGCAGAGTTCAGTGGGAGCAGGAGGTCATCAGGCTGAGGAGGAGGATGGAAAAATGTTCTGTCACGTGTGGACAAAGCCAATATGAGAAAAGGATTTGTCCGAGGATGCACAAACATGCAGAAAGAGACAATAAATATTATTGAATGTTTTGTTATTATCATTAAAAAATAAGGTGAAAGGTAAAACTAGATTATGACAGGATCTTTTTGATCCTCTGGTGTAATGAGTGTTTCTGTGTGTTACCGTGTTGGTGAGCTGGAGGCCAGAGTCAGTCAGCGTCAGAAAATCCTCGTTTAGGCTCGACTCCAGGCTGATGATGTCATCAATCACAGTCTCCTTCATCTGAATGAAGAACCACAGATCCACTGGTCAACATGGACGGATGGATGGAAGGAAGGAAGGAAGGAAGGAAGGAAGGAAGGAAGGAAGGAAGGAAGGAAGGATGGCTAGATGGATGGATGGAAGGAAGGATGGCTAGATGGATGGATGGAAGGAAGGAAGGAAGGATGGATAGATGGATGGACGGATGGAAGGAAGAAAGGAAGGATGGATAGATGGATGGACGGATGGAAGGAAGAAAGGAAGGAAGGATGGCTAGATGGATGGATGGAAGGAAGGAAGGAAGGAAGGAAGGAAGGAAGGAAGGAAGGATGGAAGGAAGGAAGGAAGAAAGGAAGGATGGCTAGATGGATGGATGGAAGGAAGGAAGGAAGGAAGGATGGATAGAGGATGGCCCGGTGGAAGGAAGAAAGGAAGGAAGGTGGCTAGATGGATGGGGTGGGAAGGAAGAAGGAAGGGAAGGAAGGAAGGGAAGGAAGGAAGGATGGAAGGAAGAAAGAAAAAAGGGAAAGGGTCTAGATGGATGGGGTGGGAAGGGAAAGGGAAAGGGAAAGGAAGGAGGAAGGAAGAAAGGGAAAAAAGAAGATGGATAGATGGATGGCAGATGGAAGGGAAGGAAGGAAAGGGTGGAAGGAAGGATGGTAGATGGTGGGTGGAAGGAAGGAAGGAAGGAAGGAAGAAAGGGGGAAAGGGAAAGGGAAAGGATGAAGATGGGATTTACAGGAAAAGGGGAAAGGAAAGGAAGGATGGCTAATGGATGGATGGATGGATGGAAGGAAGGAAGGAAAGGGAAGGAAGGAAGGATGGGAAGGAAGAAAGGAAAAAGGAAGGGATGGTGAGGATGGGGAAGGAAGGAAAAGGAAGGGGGAGGGAAAGGAAAGGGAAAGGGGGAAGGAAGGGGGGAAAGGAAGAAAGGAAGAAAGAAGGATGGTGGGTGGATGGAAATGGAAGGAAGGAGGAAGGATGGTAGTGGGTGGAGGGGTGGGGGGGGGGGGGGAAGGAAGGGGGGAGGATAGAGGATGGAGGATGGAGGAAGGAAAAAGGATGGATGGGGGAGGAGGAAAAAGGAAGGAAAAAAAGGAGGAGGGGGGAAAATTAGGGGGGGAAGGATGAGGGGGGGGGATAGGAAGGGAAGGGTGGAGGAGGATGGAAGAGGATGGACAGAGGATGGATGGATGAGGAAGGAAGGAAAGGAAGGAGGGTGATGGATGGAGGATGGAAGGAAAGGAAGGATGGAAGATGGATGGGGGGGGAGGATGGTGGAGGGGGGAAGGAAAGGAGGGGGATGGGGGAAGAGGAGGAGGAAGGAAGGAAAGGAAGGAGGTGAGGATGGAATAGGAGGTGGAAGGAAGGAAAGGGGTGGGTAGAGGGGGGAGGATGGAAGGAAAGGATGGGTGGGAAAAGGGTGGGGGAAGGAAGGAAGGATGGATGGAAGGAAGAAAAGGAGGAAGAAGGATGGATGATGGAGGGGGAGGGGAAAAGGGAAAGGAAGGATGGAGATGGATGGACGGAGGGGAAGGGGAAAGGGAAGGAAGGATGGATAGAGGATGGGGGATGGAAGGGGGGAAGGAAGGGGGATGATGGATGGGGGATGGAAGGAAGGAAAGAAAAAATGGTGGGATGGAGAAGGGTAGGGGGAAGGGTGGAGGAGGAGAAGGAAAAGGAAAGGAGGATGGAGGGGTGAAGGAAGGAGGAAAGGAATGAAGGAAGGGTGGAGGAAGGAGGGAAGGGGGATGGAAGATGGAGGAAGAAGGAAAAAATGGTGGGAAGGATGGATAGTGGAAGGAAAGGAAGGAAAGGGGGAAAGGTGGGAAGGGGGGTGGATAGAGGGGGAAGGGAAGGAAGAAAGGGGGAGGAGGAAGAAGGAAGGAAGGAAGGATGGAGGAGGAATAAGAAGGGGGAAAAGGGGGAGGAAGGAAAGGGGGAAGGGGGATGGGAAAAGGAAGAAAAGTGGAAAAGGGAAGATGGAAGGAAGGAAGGAAGGGGAAAGGATGGGAAGGATGGATAGAGGGGAAGGGGGAAGGAGGATAAGGATGGAGGGGAAGGAGGAAAGGATATAAAAGGAAAAAAGGAAAGGGGTGAGGGGGGAGGATGGAGGAGGGGAAAGGGAAGGAAAGGTGAGGAAGATGGATGGAGGAGGTGGAAAGAAGGAAGGAAGGAAGGAAGGATGGATAGATGAAGAAGGAGGGGGGGTGGAAAGGGGGAAAGGAAGGAAGGATGGATAGATGATGGACGGATGGAGAAGGAAGGAAGGGGGGTGATGGAAGGAGGGAGGAAAAAAAGGAGGATAGAGGATGGGGAAGGGAAGGAAGGGGAAAAAAGGGTGGATGAGGAGGCGGGAAGGAAGAAGGAAGGAAGGAGGAGGAGGTGAAGGGGGAAGAAAGGTGGAGGGGGATGGAAAGGAAGGAAGGAAGGAAAAGGAGGGGTAAGGAAGGAAGGAGGAAGGGGGATGGTAGGGGTGGGGAAAGGGGAAATGATGGGGGATGGAAGAGGAAGGGGGAAAGGGAGAAAGGTGGAAGATGGGATGATGGGGAAGGAAGGAAGGGGGAAAGGGTGGATAGAGGATGGATGGGGAAGGAAAGGAGGGATAGAAGGAAGGAGGAAAATGATAGATGGAGGAGGGGGTATGGATGGAGGGGGGAAGGAGGGGGAAAGAGGGTGGAGGAAGGAAGAAAGGATGGGAGGGGGATGGAAGGAAGGAGGGAAGGAAGGAGGAAGGGGTGGAAGATGGATGGGGATGGATGGATGGTGGGAAAGGAAGGAAGGAGGATGATGGATGGTGGAAGGAAGGGGAAGGGGGAAGGAAAATGGATGAGGAGGAGGATGGAAAGGGAAGGAAGGAAAGGATGGTAGATGGGAGGGGGGGATGGGAAAGGAAAGGGAAAGGAAAGGGGGAAGAGGATGGGGATGGGGATGGAAAGGAAAGGGGGAAAGGGGAAGGGGGAAAATGGGTAGAGGATGGAGATGGATGGTGGAAAGAGGAAGGAGGAAAGATGGAAATGGAGGATGGAAAAAAAGGGAAAGGAAGGGGGGATAAAAGATGGATGGGGGAAGGAAGGGAGGGGGGGAAGGGAAGGAAGGATGGGGTGGGCGGGTGGGGGAAGGAAGATGGATGGGGAGGATGGAGGAGGGGGGATGGATGAGGGAAGGATGGGGGGGGAAGGAAGGAAGGGAAAGGGTGGATGGGGGGATGGAGGAAAGGGGGAAGGAAGGAGGCGGAATGGATGGATGGAAGGAAGGAAGGAAGGATGGATAGATGGATGGACGATGGAAGGAATGAAGGAAGGAAGGAAGGAAGGAAGGATGGATAGATGGATGGACGGAAGGAAGGAAGGAAGGAAGGATGGATGGATAGATGGATGGATGGAAGGAAGGAAGGATGGATAGATGGATGGACGGATGGATGGATGGATGGATGGATGGAAGGAAGGAAGGATGGATAGAAGGATGGACGGAAGGAAGGAAGGAAGGATGGATAGACGGCTGGACGGAAGGAAGGAAGGAAGGAAGGAAGGATGGATAGACGGCTGGACGGATGGAAGGAAGGAAGGAAGGAAGGATGGATGGACGGATGGAAGGAATGAAGGATGGATAGAAGGATGGACGGAAGGAAGGATGGATAGACGGCTGGACGGAAGGAAGGAAGGAAGGAAGGATGGATAGACGGCTGGACGGATGGAAGGAAGGAAGGAAGGATGGATAGACGGCTGGACGGATGGAAGGAAGGAAGGAAGGATGGATAGATGGATGGACGGATGGAAGGAAGGAAGGAAGGAAGGATGGATAGATGGATGGACGGATCGATGGATGGAAGGAAGGAAGGATGGATAGATGGATGGATGGATGGAAGGAAGGAAGGAAGAATGGATAGATGGATGGATGGAAGGAAGGAAGGAAGGAAGGATGGACAGATGGATGGACGGATCGATGGATGGAAGGAAGGAAGGAAGAATGGATAGATGGATGGATGGACGGATGGATGGAAGGAAGGAAGGAAGGATAGATGGATGGACGGATGGAAGACGGATGGAAGACTGGATGGATGGATGGATGGATGAATGGATCGATGGATGGGTAGATGGATGTACTAATTATTTAAATGTTCACATTCCTCGAAATACTGGGCGAGGAGGAGGAGTAGCAACCATCTTTCAGTCCGATTTATTGATTAGTCCCAGACCAATCAATAGCTACAACTCTTTTGTATATATAATCCTTACTTTTCCTCATCCAAATTGCAAAGCACTAAAACCACTTCTGTTTGTTGTTTTGTACCGTCCACCAGGTCCTTACTCTCAATTTTTAGATCAGTTTTCAGACCTTTTATCTGATTTAGTGTTAAATACAGATAAAGTTATTATAGTGGGGGATTTTAACATTCATGTTGACACTGAAAGTGATAGCTTAAATATAGCCTTTAATGGTATCTTAGACTCAATTGGCTTTGCTCAAAACATTAACTAACCTACCCACCTTTGTCTTCATTCTCTGGACCTTGTGCTGACATACGGCATTGAGTGTAAAGACATAATATTTTCTCACAACCCTGTGCTGTCTGACCATTTTTTAATAACCTTTGAGTTTAATTTAACAGAGTACTCCAAACCTGAAAGAAAATGTCATTATAGTAGATCATTATCAGACAATGCTGTAACAACCTTTAAAGAATCTGTTCCACTTTTGATTTCCTCATTATCACAGAAAAACACAGTGGAGGACAATAATTTTGTTTCTTCTCCTTCACAAATTGATTCTCTTGTTCATAGTGTTACTTCATCATTGCGTGGTGCATTAGACAATGCAGCCCCCTTGAAAAAGAAGGTAATCATTCATAGGAGGCAGGGTCCCTGGATTAATTTAGATCTGCGTACTTTAAAACACAATCCGAGAAAATTGAAGAGAAAATGGCGCTCTACACACCTAGAGGATTCCTACTTAATCTGGAAAAATAGCCTACTGTTGTATAAAAAGACACCTCGCCAAGCTAGAACAGCTTATTTCTCATCATTAATAGAAGAGAACAAGAATAATCCTAGGTTTCTCTTTAGCACAGTTGCTAAACTTACACAGAGTCATAGCTCTGTTGTTCGCATCAAGGACCATAGCCTTTATATATGGTCGTGCGCTTAACCCCTACACAATCAGCGCCGCGCCATAATTGGGATGTTTGAAGAAACTTCGGACACTCAGCTGCCGTGACATTTTTCTGAGTGAAGCCAATGAGGTCACGCATCGAGTGAGAAAACAGCTAATTAAAATGCTAACCTGTCGCCAAGTCGTCAGGGGTGTGAATTGCAATCTGTCAAATTGAGATTTTTCCATCACAGTTTACAAAAATCGTTCAAAAATGTTAAGTATTTGGTTAATGTGACCCCTGCATTAAACACACCTTCTGACTGTGTTGAGGGGTGTGGTTACCTGTCAGCAGGTAATCGTCGTCATGGGATTCTTCCTAAATAAAATTGATTCTATTAAAAATAAAATCTTTGACATACACCGAAGATGATTACTTCATCCTCAGCAAGTGAGACAACATTGGAAGTAACTGTAGAACCTGATCTGTGTTTGGACTGTTTTGATCCTGTGGAGCTTCCTGAGTTATCAGAAATATTAGCTTCATCTAAACCTTCAACTTGTATGTTAGACCCAATCCCAACCAAATTATTTAAGGAAGTGTTCCCTCTGATTACCAGCCCCATTTTAGATATGATTAATTTATCTTTAGTAAATGGGTATGTACCACAAGCTTTTAAGGTAGCTGTAATTAAACCTTTGCTTAAGAAACCTTCGCTTGATCGAAAGACTTAATAAATTACAGACCTATATCCAATCTTCCATTCTTATCTAAAATTCTTGAGAAAATAGTTGCTAATCAAATGTGTGAGCATTTACACAGCAATGACCTGTTTGAAGAGTTTCAGTCAGGTTTCAGAGCTCATCATAGCACTGAAACAGCTCTGCTGAAAGTCAATTATGATATTCTTATGGCCTCAGATAATGGACTTGTGTCTGTACTGGTTCTGTTAGATCTCAGTGCTGCATTTGATACAGTCGATCATAATATTCTCTTAGAAAGGCTGGAATATGCTGTAGGGATCAGGGGAACAGCGCTAGGCTGGTTTAAATCTTATTTGTCTGACAGATTCCAGTTTGTTCATGTCAATGATAAATCATCTTTAAACTCCAGGGTTAATTGTGGAGTACCACAGGGTTCAGTACTTGGGCCAATTCTCTTTACTATATATATGCTTCCAATAGGTCAAATTATCAGGCAGCATAGAATAAATTTTCACCGTTACGCTGATGACACTCAGCTTTACTTATCCATAAATCCTGATGAACCCAACCAGTTAGATAGACTACAAGCATGTCTTGAAGACATAAAAACTTGGATGACTTTAAATTTTCTGCTTCTAATTCAGACAAGACAGAAGTTGTCGTCTTTGGACCAGAGTCTTTAAAAAAGAAACTGCTTAGTTAATCACTTAACCTGGATGGCATTAAATTAACCTCCGATAATAAAGTAAAAAACCTTGGTGTTATTTTTGACCAGGACATGTCATTTAAGTCTCATATTAAACAGGCTTCTAGGATTTCCTTTTTTCATCTCCGGAACATTGCCAAAATTAGAAATATCCTGTCCAGGAGTGACGCTGAAAAACTAGTCCATGCATTTGTTACTTCAAGGCTGGACTATTGTAATTCTTTACTATCAGGATGTCCACAAAATGCAGTTAAAAGCCTTCAGCTGATTTAAAATGCTGCAGCAAGAGTTCTGATGAAAATTAAAAAGAGAGATCATATTTCCCCTACTTTAGCTTCCCTTCATTGGCTCCCTGTTAAATCCAGAATAGAATTTAAAATTCTCCTCCTCACATATAAAGCCCTTAATGATTTAGCTCCATCATACATCAGAGAGCTGATTGTTCCATATGTTCCTAACAGAGCACTTCGTTCTCAGACTGCAGGTTTACTGGTGGTTCCTAGAGTCTCTAGAAGTAGAATGGGAGGCAGATCCTTTAGTTATCAGGCTCCTCTCCTGTGGAACCAGCTCCCAGTTTTAGTCCGTGAGGCAGACACCCTGTCTACTTTTAAGGCTAGGCTTAAAACTTTCCTTTTTGATAAAGCTTATAGTTAGAGTGGCTTAGATGGATGGAGTAAGGGGGAGTCAGGTTTAGCCTAAACCAGCTCAGTTATGGTTGAGGTGCAAACACACCCTCCATTTCAGTCTGACAGAGAGAGGTATCCCAATCCTTGTGGTTTTTAGTATAACAATGGCCATCTGTGGGACCCTTTGTGGGGTGCCTTGAAACGACATTGTTGTAAATAAGCGGTGTTTAACTAAATAATCAGAACTGAAACTATCTCTGTAGTTATGCTGCTATAGGCTTAGGCTGCTGGAGGACATAATGATCACTTTCACCCTCTTCGCTACTTTCTCACACTACTCTTCAATTTTGTATTATTTGCTGTTATTTCAGCTTTTAACTTTGTTCTCTCTCTTTTCTCTTCCTAGAAGCTACACCTGGCCTGACTCTGTGTCTACCTGTGACACCTTTCTGGAGAGGGGAATCCTCCAAGCTTCTGCTGGCAACAACTTAATGCTCACCCTCTACCGATGATCCACATGGCCCTGTCTTTCAGTGTTTAACCCTTTCTCTCTCCTAGACATAGCTACTGACTGAGCTTTTACTGTAACTAACTCTATCTGCTCTCTTCAGACTCTAACCTTGAAAAACTGCTCAGGTTTATCTGTTCTTTCTTTCTAGGTGAAACGACTAAAGGAGCTACATCCATTAACATTTACCTTTTCCTTCCCATAGAAAGTACTCCTGGATCAGTGCTTCTTTGTTCTCTTTGTGTCTCTGCTCTGTTCTCTCTAACCCCCAGTCGGTCGTGGCAGATGGCCGCTCACACTGAGCCTGGTTCTGGTTCTGCTGGAGGTTTCTTCCTGTTAAAAGGGAGTTTTTCCTCTCCACTGTCGCTACATGCATGCTCAGTATGAGGGATTGCTGCAAAGTCAACGCCAGTGACTGTCCACTGTCTCTACATGCTCATCCAGGAGGAGGGAATGCTGCAAGTCACTGACTGGATGCAATCTGCTGGGTTTCCTTAGATAGAAAAACTTTTTATCCAATTTGAATAAATAACAGAATCTGACTGAACTGTTCAATGATTAAGATTAATTGGAATGTATGAACCTGACTTTTGTGAAGTGCCTTGAGACGACATGTGTTGTGAATTGGCGCTATATAAATAAAACTGAATTGAATTGAATGGATAGATGAATGGATGGATGGGTGATGAACACAATAATGAACAGGTGAGAACAGGCCAGTCTGCAGACCTTCCAACATTCTCTAAAACTGTGGATGAGCAAATGAATGAGCAGATGCATACAGCAGCAGCAGCTTTGTCTCAGGGACTCTATCAGGAAGTGGTCTTCCTCAGCTCAACTGGAACCTGACTCAGATCCTCTGGAAGAGCCAACTCAGCAGACTAGTCAGACAGGAAGCAGCATCAGCTCTAACTGCTTCCTGACCTGCTGCTGGCTGTCACATGACCAACCATGAAGCTCAAGTTAAACAGAACCTGCTGCTTCATCAGCCTGATTCTGTTTGCCTACCTCTTGCTTTGGGCTGCTCTCAATGGACACAGGAGCGGCAGAATCCTGCTTAGGTGAGGGTCTTGGCTGCACAGCCGGCTGCTGATTGGCTGTCATGGTGTTGGACAGGTACTGCCTGACCTGCTGCCTCTGAGCCTGCTGGATGTGGTATCTGGTGGGGTTCTCCAGGTGAGTTTGCACCTTTCAGACACACGGGAGGATTTTAGTTTGACCTTTGGGAAATGTGGGAAATCAGACTGAATCACTGCAGCTGATTTTACACCAGGCACAATTTCTCCTTTTCATCTGATAGCTGACTAGGTCTCAGAGTCCTGCAGTGGACTCCCCGTACCTTCAGCACCTCCACAGGAACCTGAGCAGGCGTGCAGGAGGAGGTCACGGCCAGGCTGATAGGAGAGGAGGAGTCGTTGGAACGCTGCTGCTGCTGTGCCTCCTTCTGCTCCTCCTCCAGAGCCTGTTGACGCATCAAGCCCTGACGCATCAGAACCCTCCGGGAGCAGACAAAAAGAGGAGCAGATTACCCTTACGTCCCTCTGCAGGTGACTGAGTGAAGAACATAAACGGAAAAACCACAAAGAGCAGATGCTGTTGCTTACCTGGATGACATCACTGACGGAAATGAGGATGACGATGAGGATGATGCTGCAGTAGAGCTGAAAGGAGAGACACAGTCAGGTTGTCTTATCAGCATGATGATTGAATCTCCAAGCTGAACTTCCAGGAATTAGTCTGAACCTGAGTGGTTGAACCTGTGGGACAACGCTCACCTTTCTGTGAAGTAATCTGTACCTGGCCTGTAGTAATTAGTCTGTGCCTGGACACTTTCCCTGAAAGGTGAGTTACCTGATGTTGATCGGCTGACTCTTGATCTGGTAGAAAGCATCGCTGTCGGTGGGAATCAAACTGTCGACCTCTATGTCAGCAACGATCCCAGACTCCATCCTTAAACACACAGAGAATCAACCAATCAGAGGCTGACAGGACATAATTAGCCAATCAGCTGACAGAGTTACAGTTTCATAATCTCATCTGTGTGTCTGTTTACATGAATAAATGAACTCAGAGAGAAAGTTTAGTGGTGAAAGTAGTTTAAATATCCTCTAACTGTAGCTCAGTGCTGCTAAGGACACGTTCCGCAGACAGAGGCCGAGGAACATTTTATCTTCTCACTGGATTCCAGAGAAGGAGGAGAAGGAACATCTGGAAGTTGTTTTCTTTATCCACTTCCTGAGTGTGATCATGTGCTGTTTTGGATCCCATGGCAGCTTCAGGTTAATGGGGATCTCTGCTCACTGAGGACATAGTTAGCGGATTAATCCCTTTTCTTGGTTCAGTTTCTCTTGCCACACTCAGGCCTGATTCCTGCCAGAGCTGTGGAATCAAGGGATCAGTAAAATAGAACCTGCCAGACAACATGAAGTAGGTTAAACAATCTCAAAAAGGAACACATCCTACCCCGATCTAAAGATATTCAACAACATGTGAGAAACAAAGTCACCAAAGTCTGGAAAGGGATACAGAACCATTTCTATGGCTTTGGGAGCCCAGAGAACTTCAGTAAGAACCATCATCCACACATGGAGAAAACACGGAACATTGGAGAAATTTCCCAGGAGAGCCCCACCTATCAAACATACTCCAAGATCTGAACAACAACTCATCGAGGAGGTCACAGAAGAACCCAGAACAACATCTACAGCTCTGCAGGCCTCACTGGCTCAGTTAAGGTCAGAGGTCATGATTAAACAATAAGAAAGAAAGACAGGGCAAAGATGGGATCTATGGGAGAGGTCCCAGTCCAGAACCACTGCTGATGTAAATGAACACAAAGGCCCGTCTCACATTAACTAAAAAACATCTTGATGATCACCAATAAAATATTGTGTGGACTGACAGTCAGTTATGTGATCTCGATCTGAGCAATAAAGTAACGTTTATTTATATTATAGTTACTGTAAATAAACTGTGAAAGATTTGGTTGCTTCTAAGTTTAGTGCAACCAGGGCAGAAAGTTAGACTTCCTGACAACAACACAGGCTGTCCATGTTACCCTGGTACTGGCATTCAGACTGGACCGGACTCAGAAGGTGTTCATGTAAAGGGTCTGGGTTGCACCTGTGGTTTTAGTCTAGAGGTCCAGTTCCAGGCTCTGACCAGTTCTGGCTTCAGGTAAACAGTAAGACCTGCAGCAAACGGTCCTCACAAAGCTAGTAAAACAAACACTGGTGTGTGGGGGGATTTGGTGCCTAGTCAATTCCCACAGCTCCCACTAATCCCAGTCCACACATAGAGCCACCGATGCACCTGGTGGAACAGAGACAGTCTGGAGGATCAGACTGCTGCTGTCTTTCCTTGTGTTCAGCTGGTTCTCAGCTAAAGTTTACCTGTTTATCTGGACCCCCCATCACCACCAGTATATCCACCCTCTGTCTGTCTGCTTGTTTATCTCTACTTTTGCTTTCTGTTCTTGTTCCCACAAAGCTTTATTTGTGTCTGAACAGATCCAGGCCTGCAGAGCAACTGTAGCCATGACTCATCGCAACTTCAGCTTCTCCCACAAAATCCAGCTGTATCCAAAACAAGGTCCAGAATAGTTTCCCACAACATGTCAGAACCCTCTGATCAGGGTGTGCTTCCCAGTGAGGACAAATAACACTTAGAGAAAACAGATTCATGGATCCCACAATAGACACGTCTGAGGTGCTGTCAAAGCAAAACATGAGAACAGATGAAGGCTACTTTTCCACACTCTGAGGAGCTAGGAGAGGTGGAGGAGCAGATGGAAAAGGACGAGAAAGGAGAAACAGAAGAAGGAAATTGAAGGAGCAAATAGGAGGAGATGGAGGAGGCAGCAGTAGAAAACACAAAGGCTGCTCCTCCAGCAAAGGAGGAGATTCCTGCTTGATAAGTGATTACAGAAGGTTCAGGGGTCAAAAGGTCAAACAGAAACAACAACAACCTGTCATCTTCCTCATCTTCATCTTCATCAGTGTGCAGCTTCAGCATTCCAGTCTGACAAATATTAACTTTACTGCAGATCTTCTCCAGCTCCTTCAGACCAAACTCCATTCAGAAATGACCATATTTAAGCTTCAATTTGATCTGAGAAAAGACTCAACTGTAACTTTAGTTTCCCCCCTGAGAGAGCGCCGCTCAGTTCAACCTTAGACTCAGTAAAATGGACTTATAACATCAATATTCATACAGAAATAAAGATAGTTACTGGGCCGAATTCATCAGAACGGACCTTTGAGGATGTCAGATTGGTTAAATAAGCAGACATTTTATCACTACCTCCAATCAAACAAAAATTGACAGTTTTCTGAACAGAGTCTGGTTTAATCACATAACGGGAACAATTCCGGACTTACTGGACCAAGTTGAGAGTTTCAGCCGACTCCAGGATCACAAACACCGTATGCGGCTTAGGAACCGAAGCCTCCAGTTTGTCCAGCTCGGTCCGGCTGCAATTTTGCTCTACGGTCCGGATCTGATCCGAGCCGACGTCATACATTTCTCCAGAGGGGCGCAAAAAAGAGGAGATAAGAGGCAAGATGTTCCAGCAGCCACCGGGATTAAATAAGAAGCTGCAGACAGCGAGGCCGGGGGAGGCGGGAGAGGAAGATGAGGAGATCTGTGGAAGTTCTGCTAGAAGCTGCTGAGCCTGACCGACCGAACTGCACAGGCAGGGCTGAGAGCACAGCGATAAAACACACAGAACAAACAGCCGCATTCTTTAGCTGCTGATCTAGAAATTCCTGCCTGGTTCAACAGTTTTTCCCAGGTGTGCTCTTTATTTTTTATAAATGACCCCCCCGACTGAGTAAATAATAATAAAGCAGTCCCCGAAAAATAATATTGTTTTTAATCTAAATTTTTTAAATCTAAATTCAATCTATCTATCTATCTATCTATTACATCTATCTATCTATCTATCTATCTATCTATCTATTTTATCTATTTCTATCTATCTATCTTCATCTATCTATCTATCTTCTATCTATCTATCTATTGTAGTTGCTTATATTATATGTACAATGTATATATATAGTACATATAATAATAATATATATATAATAAAACACAATATATATATATATATATATTATATATATATATTATTTCATATTTTATATATATATATTTACATATATATATATATATATTAAAAATATATAATATATATATTAATATTATATTATATATATATATATATTAATATAATTTTAAATATATATAAAGTAAATATATATTATATTTAGCAAATGTTTTATAATTCTCAAAGCATTTGACTACAAAAAAATAGTCCCACATCAAACCCAATCTTTTTTCTAGCTGTTGTGTTTCTATGCCTGCAGGGGCGGGCTTAAAGTCATGTACTGATCTCTGTTGACCCAATGAGTGGCTTCTTTCTCTGCCACCACCCAATAGAACAATGCCTGAGTTTTCTGATCAGTTTCGCCACTAAGCCAAAAATCCGCCATGTTGGTTGTTTTCACCTCAGATGTGACGGGAAGAGGAGGATAGATGGGTTATTGTTGGTGATGGGGAATTCCCAGCTAACGTCATCCTCCACAGCACTGATTGGCTGAGCTGGGACTGGCCACGTTCTGCCCAGTTAACGTACTGGATACATGATGGATGACAACAAACTAGCAGACAGGCGAGATCAGAGGTGAGAGTTGTGACGTCAAGAAACAACTAACTGGCATTTATCTGTCAGTCTGAGGATTAAACTGTTCAGTCAGACCAGGTGAAAGGCTGCGTTCAGGACCTCTGGGATCATCCAAACAGGAAAACAACCTGTCCAAAACATCTGGGATCATTTTTCCTGCAGCTGACATAATCGGCTTATGTGATCCCTCAGATTTAAAAGAAGATGAAGATAAACTGATGGAGACGTGAGCAGCGACCGAGCCTCCCAGTCAGTTTGTTTCAGCTCCTTTAATATTTGTTTCTGTCCTCTGATGCTAATAAAAAATGATCTTCATCAGTCAGATTCCAGCTTTCTGCAGCTAACACATCAGATGGGGTTAACCTGGCTCCAGATGTGTTGGATAGATGCTGATGAACATCTGTCCTACAGCTGGTCAGTGAGGAACTAAGGATGTCCAGCAGATGTTCATAGAGTTGCTTTCAGCTGCAGACGTTTGGTTTTCAGACGTTGCAGGAAATCATTTTTTTAATTACCTGAATAATTATGTGCCTGCAAACATCCCTAAGATAAATGTTTCACCTCCCAGTTTCACCTCCTAGAATGAAAATATTACACCTGCAGGTGGCGCCATTGATTCTACAAGGCAGCAGAACAGACAACAGAAACAGGGTCAGCCATTTCATCACTTTTATTTTATTTCCATTACCTCATTTATGTTATTTTACAGAGGTGCATGATGGAAAACAGATAGCGACAGCATGGAAGGCAGTGGCCGGCCACTAACCAAAAACCTGCAATCAAACAATCAATTTGACAATATCAAGACATATAAACTTTAGCAAGATGACAGAAGCAGCGCATAAAGGCAACACATACATCAGCTGCTATTGTCATGGTAACAGGGATACAGACAGGTGAGACTGCCATGGTAACATGGAAAGGCAAAAGGGGACCCCATCATGGTCTAATATGTTACCATGGCAACTCGTCAGGAAATGAACAGAACAGATGAAGGGGTAAGTTACTGACTGATAACAAAGTTCAAACCAAGCCATGACTGCAACCAACTGGAAATACCTTGCTGTAACCAGTTAAAACTGCGCTTAACTAATTTTAACTGGCTGCAACTAGATATAGTTTTAACAGATTATAACTCACCATTGAAGAGGTCCATAACCGGTTTTAACTGGCTATAACTAGCTAGATTTGAATATAATTAACTGTAAGCAACTATCCTTACGCAGTCCTGAGCAGTTCTAACAGGTTAAACCAAGATCTAACTGGGTGTAGTTGGTTTTACCACTGGTTTCAACTGGTTAAACTAGACAAAACTGGACCTTACTGGTTCTAACTGAAAGCAGCTAAATAGAAGAAGTTGGGTTTTAACAAAAAAGAAGTCTAAGAGATTTTTTTCTTAATTTTAATTTCAGGTTTTGCTTTATTTATTATTTTTATTTTAAAATTATAGCATCTTTTTCTAAATGTTCAGTTTTATTGAAACATTTAAACCATCATGTTGTTGAAAGTCAGTTTTATACAAGAAGAAAATGGATTTTGGTTTTCATCATTTTATATTTTTAAAGCAACTAATAATTCTCCTGATGAAGGATTACCTGAAACATTAAAAGAATAAAAATCAGAGTCAGATCCACCATCAAAGCACCTGGGATCCCCTACTCAGGTGTTTAGTTGACCAGTTAACACCTGGCTGTGTTGAACTGGTTTAAGCTCTCTGGCCATTATATCGTCGGGTTTTCCTGATGTCACAGAAACTTACTGATTATGTTTGAATAAAAAATAGATTTTTGTTTGAGAACAAGCTGATCAATTATGCGGTGGCTACCCGACAACTATATGCTAAAAGTTAACAACACTGACCGATACAATACCACTACTGCTCTAAGACACCAAGAACCAGTTACAACAAGCCTGGACTGGTTGATTTGTCAGAATGGCTGGAATTAAACTTTGATTAGAATAAAGAAAAACATGTCAAAAACACTCTGGGCCAGTTAAACCAGTAAATACAAGTAGGAACAATTCAGGACCAGTAATCTATACATCTTACAACCAAACAGAACCATTCAGAACTGCTTTGGAAGCACAAAGGACTAATTTGTCAGAACCAGTAAAAACCAATGAGAACCTATAACAATCAAAGCCAAGGGGAATGAGTAAAAACTTGTAAGAACCAGTTAGTAAAAAAAAACTGTAAAAACTGACAAGAACCAGTGAAAACCTACAAAAACAGCTAGAACTAGTAAAAAAAAATAACAAAAGTCAGTTACAACTGGTTTGAATTGGTCAAAACCTGCAAGAAACAATTAGAAACGGTAAAAAACTACAAGAACAAGTGAGAACCAGTCCAAAGCAGTTATAACCGGTATGAACTGGTAACAACTAGTGAGAACCAGTTAGAATCAGTCAGAACCAGTGATATTGATTTTGAATCACCAAGATTGAGAAGCAGTTAGAACTGGTTAGTACCACTGGGAACCAGTTATAACTGTGCTAACAGGAAGTCTTCAGTCACACTGACACAGAAATGAGAAGTTGCAGCTCAGCACATTCTCTCCGTACTGGAACAAACGATGCTAACAGGTACTAAAAGACCTTGTGGCCATTTCCTTCCATCCTCACCGCTATACATGCTAAAAACACGCTAAGAACATATAATGACTGCAAAGAACCAATCAGAGAGCCAGTAATCTACAACTTAAAGCAAGAACCAGTCTGTGACCCAGATAATTCGGAGGTGCTAGCATAGCCTAGCACAATAACTGGAAGCAGAGGGAGACTGTTAGCATCAAAAACCAGAATGCACGTTCATGCTGGGAAAAAATGATATTGATAGTCTTCGTGTTTCAGAAGTGAATCTTTTGAGTTTTGATCAGATGCTTTTTAGTGTTTAGGCAGCAGGTGGCAGTGTAACAAACAGAACCAGAGGAACATTGAGAACCTTCTTTGGGGATTCCTCCATCATTAAGGGAACTCAGAATAGAGACCCTAAACATTGAAAGGAGTCATCTGAGGTGGTTCATCTGGTCAGGGCAGTCCTTCATGTCTCCTTTTGGAGGTTTTCCATGGTCATCCTACGTTCTAACCTGAGAGGCTGCTGGGGTCTTCCAGGTTGAAGCTGGGGACAGGGATGTCCAAACCTGACCTCAGTCAGCAACTAATCCTCTTAGAGTTGTGGCAGGGATCACTCAGAACGGGTAAAAAATAAAAGTCTAAAAAAGTTATTAAAATCCTGATTCTGAGGATCAGAGATTTTCAGGGGATCTTCAATTTGAGATCACTAAACTGATTAAAATACCGTTTCAAACAGAAATATTGGACGGGTCTGAATGTTTGTCCTTCTGCAGAGCAGAAATTCTTCAAACCATCCTAGGAACCTGGAGGAATTTCAGAAAGCGATCTGAGTAGGATGGCTATGATCTCGAATCGCTCAGACGGTTCAGCATCCAGAAGCATTGTTGTTCACCAGCTGATAGAACCTCATGGAGCAGGGATAACTCAGAATGAGTCCGTTTAGACTTCAATGGAAACTCCATCCTGACGTCAGGTGCTCACTCCACCTAACAGTTTCCCTCAGCTTCCACCCCCAACAACCAGTTTCATCAGACTGTTGGATTTTATGCTTTAAGCTTTGCCAATCACGTACTTCCTGTGTGGTTCTGATTGGAGGAACAGCTAAGAGTTGACCTTTAACCTTCACATAGTAACATGAGCATTAGGTCAGAGTAATAAATTATATTTACAAAAGTTTCTTCATCGAGCAGAAATGAACACAGCCAGACTTACGGACACAGAAAGAACTCACAAAGGGAACCTGCAGAGGTGACCCACAGGGGAGAACCCAAAGAGAGAATCCACAGAGTGTCTGCAGTTAATCAAAGCTTGAGAACAACAAGAAAAATATTTAGAAGATTTTGACTTTTAAAACACTTTCTGCAAACGAGTGAAAAGAGAGAGAGGAAGCGAGAAATACTGAAGCAGTACCAGTCCAAACACACCAAAGTCTGCTCCCATCTCTGCTTTAGTGGCTCCGTCTAAATGCTGGAAAACATCTTCTCCGCTACCAGTCAGAGACTCCTGCGATCAGTCTGTGGAAAACTTCAAAGGTCATACATCCCAAACCTATCATCCTCATCATCTTCATCAGTGTCCTTGTGCCTCCTTCAGCTTCAGTTTCCCCTTGAGGACATGTTTCCTTCTTCTAATGAACATTTCTGTTAGTAAACATCAGGAAATATCCAACAAATGATTCAAAGACTAAAAACTGGCAGCACATAATCAATCCCAGCTCTCATTAGTCAGTGCTCCTGCCAATCGGCTGCTCCGACATGCTGAAAAAGTGCAGTTGGAGATGACATCACAACCTACAACTCTGATCATTAAAAAACAAAATCAATGGAAATTTTTATAAAACCACATCAAAACTTTAAAGTTCTGACCTTAAATTTTCAACATTTCTAAAGATTTTCTCAAATTCATAAAACTCAAATTCAAAAGTTCCGTTTTTTTTAAATTGACTTTCCATCCCCTCATTCTTCCAACATAAACTATTTAAACAGTTTTATGTTTCTTTTTTAAGTTTTTTGAATATTTGATCAGAATTAAGTAAAAGAAGTGAATCAGAGATCCGCAGGAAATAAATATAAATATAGATTTATACAGTAATGGAAAGCTTAAATCTTTGTGAGGCTGCTCCTCAGGATGGTAATAAAACCCGGCTCTGAACAACCTTATCAGCAGAGGGTAGCGCAGTGACCCAGTCGGGGTTGAAGGCTGCTGGGTAATGTAGTTTACCTCCACTGATGGACAGAGATCAAACTGTTCATTTTCATTAAATTTAATGTAAAACAATGAAAGTCTGTCTCAGCATGTTTCAGTGTTCCCTTCTCTGTCAGGTTCTGGAGAACCTTCTGCAGATCTGCGGGGACGAATCCTTTCTTTCTATGTTGAACCTGCTGCACAAATGGGAAAATGCACCATGTGTTTAACAGAACCCACACAGTTCTGTGTGGGTTCTAGTTTTCACACAGAGGGAGGACAGTTGTTTTCTAAGAACAAGGACATGATGTTGGACCAGACCTCCAGTTATTTAAATCCTTAGGAATGTGAGAGAAAACCTCCTGAACAGAACCTCTGGGCCCAGTGTGTGCTGTTTGTCTTCATTTTGTAATCTCAGTATTTAAAACGCATGAAGTTCTTTTCACCAGAGGAAGTTCTGTGAGGGTCTAAAAATCCTCTGGGTTGAGAAGGTTCCAAGGATTGCTCTTTAGTTGAAATGATTACTGTAGAACCGGCTAAATGTCCATCATTTGTTTGGTATTTGGTACTTTTTTTATACTCGCCACATCCTGAAAATGCTAACAGATTCATTATTTTTGTTGGCTGAGGGAATCCTGAGATGGACGAACTTTGTGATCCTCCAGCAGTGATCTTAGGTGAGTTTTTACCTCCTCAGCTGAGTAATTTTTTGGATCCTCAGGGAGGTTTAAACTGTAGCACAAACACATCTAGAAACTACAGTAAGTAGACCAAGGTCCTCTGATGTGGAACAGGATCATAGCGTCAGAAATCCGTGAGTCTAAAGAGAACGGAGTGGTTTGTTCAGTGTGCTTTATGTTGAAAGGTCTCCAGATGTGATCCAGAGAGCTGCAGATCTTCACCAGCTGATTTGGGAATGATTCTTTCCCTCATTTCTTTGTGTGTTGCTTTTCTGGATTGAGAAATTAATGTTGCCCAGTAAAACAACCAAATCCATCCAAATGTGGATTTGATCTGGATGAGATCTGGTCCAGTTCTTGATAGTTTTTGTCTAAATAAGTTCTGTACTTGTTCTTGTACCACTCTGAGTTTGTTAAATATTCATTTTAAATTTGTTCTTCTGTTTGTCCTCAAGTAGCTTTAGAATTATTCACAGTTTTGATTAAGATCTCAATTTATTCTAGCTGTTTTTGGTTTGTTTCTGAATTTTTGTCCGGAATTTACTCGAAAGTTTTCAGATTTTTCTGAATAATTTTAGATTTGTTCTGTCTGCCCTGGTCTGTTTCTGAATTTCAACTAGAAAAGCCATGTTTCTGTAAAATTGATTTGGATTACTTCTAGATGTTTTCTGGCTGTCCTGTTTGATTTCTGTCATGTTTTTATTCCGTTTATCCCAGATTATTCCTGGTTTAGTTTTGGATGAAATGTGAATTAGCTCTAGATTTGATCTGGCTGTCCAGTTTTGTTTCTGGATGTGTTCAGTTTCATTTGTGGTAGAATAGTTCTGGTGTGGTTTTGGTTTAGATCTGAATTGCATTTAAATTTGTTCTGACTATCCTAGTTTGTTTCTGGATTTGTTTAGTTCTGAATTTGTGCAAGATTAGTTCTGGTTTGATTTTATATAAATTCTGAATTAGCTCTGGCCATCCTGGTCTGTTTTTGGACTTGTCCTGAATTTTTCTAGATTAACTCTGGTTTGGTTTTAGGTTAATTGTGAATGAGTTCTAGATCAACTCTGGCTGCCCTGGATTTATTTTTTACTTCTGCTTTCTAATCAAAACAGATTTTCAAGATGCAGCCATCATCTTCATTCTTGTTCCACTAAAATCAAGTGTTCTCCCCTTCCGCCTCAGCACCAAGCTCCTCCCCTTCTTCCTCCACACTCTCCACAATTGGCTGATGGATCAAAGGCTCCTCCCCTCTGCCAGCCCTCGACAGGATGTCCATCCACCTGCGCTGTAGCTCCTCCCCCTCTGCGCTGAAGTAAAGGGTCAGGTGACTCTGAGAAATCTTAAAGGCGTGTCGTCTTTCCAGGCGATCACATGCCTCAGGCTGAGACACCTCGAAGCCAATCAGAGGCACACTACGCTGTGCCTTTACATCCTGTGGAAAACAAAAACCCAGTTCATTATTCTGTTTGGAACCTAAGTGGATTATGGGTAATTTTCCCAGCTGTACTTAAATAACAGCAGACTGTAGGGAGCAGCAGCTGGGGTTCAGATTGGCAGTCCCAATGTCACCGGTTCCTGTGGTATAAAAAAGTGTGACGTTTATCAGGTGACATCTCACCTGTGGAGCTCCGTAGATGTAGAGCACCAGCGGCTCGTTCTCAGGGATGACGAACCACGCCTTCTGCCAGCCCCGCCCCGCTCCTTTCTCCATGTGATGAAGAAAACTACAAATCACACTGTTCTCGGCTGCCAGCGAGGCCTGTTTCTGCAGTAACAAAGGGGGAAACAAATAGTAAGACTAAATATACTGAGAAAGGTCTTTACTGGTGATTTCACACTGACCTCTAGAATGGACCGCCTCCTCTGAGTGCTGCTGCTCAGTCCCCCTGGCGATGGCGACACTCCCACCAGAGTGACATAGCAATCCACACAAACACGGTTGGTCCGGTTGTTGTCGTACGACAAACGAGCGCGAAACTCTGAGCATTTCCCACAAACCACCTGGAAGATGGAGGACAGAAGGTCAGAGACGCACTGAGGGTATCAGGCGCTGATGTGAGCCATGATGGTGAACGTACGTGTCCACAGGCTTTGCAGTGGTGCCGTCTCTTGGTGATGGAGTTGAACGGCTCCTGACACTTCATGCACAGAGTAACTTCCTTCTCTCTAATCGGGGTTGGAGCTCGTTTTCCCAACTCGACACAACTCTGAGACAAAAGCGCAATGAGTTATAATGAGAGGGATTGTTGCAAAGTCAACGCCAGTGACTGTCCACTGTCTCTACATGCTCATCCAGGAGGAGGGAATGCTGCAAGTCACTGACTGGATGCAATCTGCTGGGTTTCCTTAGATAGAATCTGACTGCACTGTTCAATGGTTAGTTATTAATTGGAATGTATGAACCTGACTTAATATCTATATGATTTGATTGAATTGACTTAGCCCATTTTAAAGTTACCCACCTCTCACACAATGCAACAGGAAACAACACTCTCCAATTATTTTTACCTCTGTCTTCCTCCCTCCCTGTTGGATGGAGTAAGGGGGAGTCAGGTTTAGCCTAAACCGGCTCAGTTATGGTTGAGGTGCAAACACACCCTCCATTTCTGCTACCTGTGCGACCCCTTCTCTTTTCCAATGGTTATAATCAGTCTGACAGAGAGGGGTACCCCCAATCCTTGTGGTTTTTAGTATAACAATGGCCACCAGTGGGCTCTAGATGGACAAACTTCATCAGTTTATTATTTTACTTAGTACCCCTACACATAGCCCATTCTAAAATGTCCAAACTCTAACACTCAGTGTAGTGTATTCTAACCTCCCCAACAACCTGCACCATTCAAACCCTTTGTGAAGAGCCTTTAGACGACATGTGTTGTTAATTGGGGCTACATAAATAAAACTGAATTGAACTGAATTGAAAAGTTATCAGGCTGCACAGTTGGTAGCACTGTTGCCTTGCAGCAAGAAGGTCCCGGGTTCGATTCCCGGCCAGGGGTCTTTTTGCATGGAGTTTGCATGTTCTCCCCGTGCATGTGTGGGTTCTCACCGGGTACTCCAGCTTCCTCCCACAGTCCAAAAACATGCCTGTTAGGTTAATTGGTTTCCCTAAATTGCCCTTAGGTGTATGAATGAGTGTGTGCATGGTTGTTTGTGTGTTGCCCTGCGATGGACTGGCGACCTGTCCAGGGTGAACCCCGCCTCTCGCCCATAGACTGCTGGAGATAGGCACCAGCTTCCCCGTGACCCACTATAGGTATAGGAAATGACTGACTGACTGAAAAGTTATTGCCAGGGCTCAAGCCCAGCAGTTCCACAGATGAGCACCAACGGGCCTGTGGTGGTACCGGGGAGTGAGGCGGCGTGGACTCCTCGTCTCGCAGCGAACAGGTCAGATGTCTGAAGCTCTCCATCGTTTGCTCGTGGCGTTGGATGGTGGCCTGGATGGCCTGAACGAAACAAAAACACAGTAGGATTATTCACCTTCATTCTTGGCCTTAGTTCACAATGTTCTCCAGGTTTAGTTTCACCATGTTCTCCGGATTTACTTTGAGGCTATCAGACTTTCTTAAATTACTTTTTATTTTACACGTTGCCATGGTGATGCAGGCCTTACCATCTTTGCAGATTTTTTTCAAAGCCGAGCTGCTGTCAGTCAATCTCCGACGGAGTATTTGGGTTTGGGTCCGTTAGGGTCTTCATATATGTTTTTTCTCTTTGTTTTAATATTTAATTGCCAGAAATTCTGGAAGCTCCTTTCTGTGTCTGAAAGCTCTTGGTTCCAGAACCCACTGATCTTCTTTTCCATTAGTGACTGGACTGTTTACAGAGATCAGCCAAAACCAACAGCACCTGTCGTATTCATAGAGAGTATGAACTCACCTGGATCCATTCCTTTTTCTCGTCCTCCGTCCTGCAGAAACACAAACACGCAGTCACCTCATCCTGAGAGAAACTGTGGAACCGACAACACGGTTCTGCCACACAGAACCAGTTACCACACTATATCCAGGTTTTGAATTCTTTCTAATGAAATTTGTTACAGATTAAACCTGATAGAAATCAAGAAAAAAAACAACTTTGTTTTCAGAATATTTTTGTGATTTTCAGCTTTTAACAGAAATGAAATGTTACTTTTTATGAAACAACCACGGCTGATGTGATGTTGACAGGCTGGGACAGTTCAGAACCATCACTTCTGGTCTTACCCTGGTCCACTTGCAGACCAGTTTTGTTAACGATGTCCTCACAGATTCACTGGTTCCAACACTGGGTGTTTGATGGAACATTTCTCTGCTCCAAATGCAGTTTGTTTTTTGGCACTAGTGGTCTTTATTGACCGTTACCAGGCAGAAAATGAGCAGAGAGACAAGGGGGGCAGACACACAGCAATGGTCTGAGGGTCTGGAATCGAACCCAGGACCGCAGCGCCAGCAACCGCTGGTCTGCAGGTGGACCCAATCACATCCAAACCAGAACCTTCCTTCTAGGCGCTGAACTGGTACTATCTGCAGGACTCCTGAGTTGAGCTTCCTCACTCTCAGATGTACTGAGTCTAATCACATGTTCTCAGTATAACCCAGGAAGAACATCCATGTCCAAGCTGAGCTCCAGGATTCATTCATGTGGGAATTTCAGCCAAAAACAAGCAGAATCAAATCCTACAGAGCTGTGAAAAAGTTTGTACACCTTACAGATGATGTAACAAATGTTGACATCATCCAAAGTAAATTTTCCCAAACGTCATGGAGATTCAATTCAATTCAATTCAGTTTGAATTCAGTCTGGCCTTGGAACATGGGACAGTTCCAAGGCCAGACTGAATTCAAACTGAATTCAAACTTTTCTATTGTTCCTAAATTTCTTTAAATTGGGACCTCATATATTGCTTCTGGAGACCTATTAGCCTACTTCATCCTGACAGGGAGGTTCTGTTTGGTAAATGGCCTGTACTTGAATATGTAAGAATTATGATTATTGATTAATTAATATTTATCAAGAATTATAATTTAAAATCATAATTTGAAAAAAATTAATTTCTTAACCAAAAATCATTACTTACGAATTGAAATCAGAGATGTCCTCTGTTGTTGTGATCATGGGCCTAAAGCTCTTTAATAATTAAATAAATCCCTCTTGCACGAAATAAACACAAACGCTTCTCTTAATTATATATATGAAGATTTACTGAAGCCAAATAACCCTCATATACCATTATTCTGGTCCAAAAACCTTCACCTAACTAACAAACACTATACTACACAAAGGGAATAAAAATGACTACCTAACAATAATAATAAAAGAAAAACATATGTGCATTTAGTGTCTATGAAGATCAAACCATCAGTTTTATGGACAAAATATGGTTTAAATGGAAAGAGACGGTTGTGTTGATGTATCGCTTGCAGCGATCAGCTGATGAAACTGTGGGGCCACCCACCTTTAGGCAATATCAGCTGATCGCCCCAAATCTCGAACAAAGAGTCATAAAACTCTGAGGCGGAAACTCAGTGGAAAATCTCCAGCAGTAAACTGGAACAAAGAGGGGTCAAACCACGAGGTACAGACCGCAGTGGCTTTGAATGAAAAACTTTTAAGAGTCCAACTTCTAGCTCCGCCCTGCGATGGACTGGCGACCTGTCCAGGGTGTACCCCGTCTTTCACCCATAGACTGCTGGAGATAGGCACCAGCTCCCCCGCGACCCACTATGGAATAAGCGGTAGAAAATGACTGACTGACTGACTGACTTCTAATTCCTGGCTGATTTGGGATCAGCTGAACAAAACATGAACACGCACGAGTCAGTAGCGCTTGCACAGCAAGTCAAACACTCAGCATAAAACACTTCAATCAGTATTGCATGCAACAAGTTGATACCTTGGATTAACTACTGGTGATTATAAATCACCTCAACTATGCCTCATCCTGCCCAGACCTCTAAATGCACCTATCCAATTTGATATAAAAAGAACGAAATTACATTGACGTCGATTTCTTCTCTTCACTGGCTGGGTCAGGTCTGAAGAAAAACGAGGGGTGCGGGATCACGTGTCCGTGATCACCTCAAGAAAAAAAAAAGGAAACTTCTCATCCGTCCAGGAGGGGAAAATATGAAGAACCGTCGACTGAATCAACAAGGAGGAAACTCATCTCCTTGGAAATAAAACCTTTTCACCTGCGCCGGGTGTCAGCGTGGTCTTCGATCGGTATATGAATCTTCTGACTTTCTTGTATCAGACAGATTTCCAGCTTTCAAGCTCTTCCGGGAATGGCCTTGTGGAGCAAAAGTCGCCTGCGAGCTTTTGTCTCTCCAGATATGCGCCTCCGTTGCGTCGTCCCGTGAGGCACGCGGGAAACAGCAACGAAATCTTTATTTTCGGCGTATTTATAATCCCGGTGACATCTGAGCTGCGATGTCTGTTGAGCTGTGCATGTATAAACTGTGCGACCAAAATGGATGACTCCAACATATAGCTCTTTATCAAGTCTGAGGACTCCAAAGGTCTTTAAACTACAATCAGTCATCCACCCATTCATTCACTGACAGTCGTGAGCTACATTGTAGCCACAGCTGTCCTGAGGCAGACTGAGAGAAGTGAGACTGCCATACAATTGGTGCCACCGGGCCCTCTGACCACCATCAGCAGGCAAGGCGGGGGAAGGGTCTAGCCCAAGGACACAACGACTGAGACAGACGGAGTGGGGTTCGAACCGGCAACCCACCGGTTACAGGACGAACTCCTACCACCGTCAACTTCGATCAAGTGTTTTCTTGATCTACAGGTCTGTCTCTAAGCAGGCCTTGATGTGTTAAGGAAAAATAAACTTAATAAAGTTAATTCATGATTTAACTAGGCCAGGCTAATTTGGATAATTTTTCTTTCCACGAATTAAATCATTTATAAACAGCTTTTTATATTTATTCAGGTTATTTTTGTCTACATTTGTTAGAAAAAAAGGGCAAACCAAAGAAATCTCTCAGGGTAAATACCTTGTCACTGCTCTGGAGAACAAGAAGACTGGTTCTGAGTACAATCAGAACCAAACTGGATCTTCAGTTAGATTTAAAACCCCAAGGTGTGGGTGCACCAACCTGGCCTGCAGCTCCAAGGATCTCTGTTTTCCAGACACCAGGAACGTTCTGCTAGGAACAGCAACACTGCTTGTCTCTTTCAACTGTGGACACAAACGCTCACAGTTAGTTCAACCGTACCAGAACCCTGCTAGTTAAGTCCAATCAGTTCAGAAACGTTCCTGCAGGCTCATGGTTTGTCTGTGTGAGCATGCTCAGCACCATCTCCTTTTATTAAGAGATTTAAGCTTTTCTTGATGCAGTAATTCAATTCAATTCAGTTTATTTATATAGCACCAATTCACAACACATGTCGTCTCAAGGCACTTCACAAAAGTCAGGTACATACATTCCAATTAATCTTAACCATTGAACAGTGCAGCCAGATTCTGTTATTTATTCAAATTGGATAAAAAGTTTTTCTATCTAAGGAAACCCAGCAGATTGCATCCAGTCAGTGACTTGCAGCATTCCCTCCTCCTGGATGAGCATGTAGAGACAGTGGACAGTCACTGGCGTTGACTTTGCAGCAATCCCTCATACTGAGCATGCATGTAGTAGGAGAACAAGTTATGGTTTTAGTTTCTGCGAGTGAATTCACAGAAACTAAAACCTGTCATTTTGGACCTGCAGATGGTACAGATTCTGTTAGTTGGTCTAAAGCACCGATAACCTGCCTCCATCTAAGAACACAAGCAGAGCTGCCACCAGAGGTTGCTGCGTCTTACCTCCATGCCGTCCACATCGATGCGAGCTCGAACGCTGTATTTCTGGCCAATCAGACGCAGCTTTGGGACACAGTAGAGCAGTCTGTCGTTAAACTGAGGAGAAACAGGCGAGATGTTAGTACCTTAACGTTGGACAACCTGAGGGAGCTCAGCAGAACCAAAAAATACCAGGATTAGGTATCGGTCCTGTGTGGTCCCGTTCTTATTGGACAGTTTGAGGATGTGTCCTTCTTTGATGAGCTCATTAGTTGGGTTAACGATGTCTTCCTCTCCTCCCAGCAGTTCGTACACCTTCAACAACTTCCTCATTCGCTCCTGATAAAACAGACAAGAAAAGTCAGGGATCCATCTGCATTCACAGGAACTCTGCGGAGAACCATCTGAAAATTAAAGAACACACCCTCAACCGCAGAACCCCCAAACAAACTTCATTCAATGGATCAACTGGTTTGCTACAGGTGAAAGACAGAAGATAGAAGGATGATTCTGAAAAGTAGTATATTTCAGTTTGACTGAAGTAAAATGAAACAAACGAAACAAAGAAATTCTTGATTTTTACACCAGTCTTTCAGAACAAGTTTGTTTCACTACCTTCTTCTCATTCTCAGCCCAGAGCTAAAAGCAGCCTGAACATCACGGACCAGCGTTTCTGCTTCCCACGACACACCAGCAGCAAGGACAGCACATCCGGGCCTTCGCCCCACCCTTCTGAAAGATCCAGCTAAAGTTTTAATCCTGAACATTGTTGTAAGAATCTATCCTGAAAAAACAGCAACCTAACAAAATCCAAATTGAACTTTAATCTTCATCATTACTGATGAAACCATAATCCTGAACATTCCTGACAAAACGAAAAAATTATCCTGAATGTTTCCAACAATGAAAACTGTATGAGAGGGAATCAAACGGCTCGGTTAACATCTATCCATCATCCATCCGTCCATCCATACATCATCCGTCCGTCCATCCATCCATGCATCCACCATCTATCTATCCATCTATCCATCCATCCACCATCTGTACGTCCATCTGTCCACCCACCATCCATCCATCCATCCACCTGTCCGTCCATCTGTCCATCGACCATCCGTCCATCCATCCATCCATCCACCGTCCGTCCGTCCATCGTCCGTCCGTCCATCCACCATCCATCCGTCCATCCGTCCGTCCTTCCATCCATCCATCCATCCGTCCACCATCCATCCATCTATCCATCACCCGTCCGTCCACCATCCATCCATCCATCCATCCATCCATCCATCCATCATCCGTTTGTCCATCAGTCCATCCGTCCGCCATCCATCCATCTATCCATCACCCGTCCGTCCACCATTCATCCATCCATCCATCCACCATCCATCGATCCATCCATCCATCCATCGATCCATCCATCCATCCATCCACCATCCGTCCATCCATCGATCCATCCATCCATCCATCCACCATCCATCGATCCATCCATCCATCCATCGATCCATCCATCCATCCATCGATCCATCCATCCATCCATCGATCCATCCATCCATCCATCCACCATCCGTCCACCATCCGTTCATCCAGCCACCTTCACACTCAGCCACTCCAGACCATGCTGAAGGTCCTGGGTATCTTCCTGGGTCCTGAGGATACCAACAGAATCTGCAAAAATCAAAGGTGAAATTCAGATAATAAACACCATAAACACCACAAATGGACCAGAGATAAGGAGTGACCCCAAGTCCAAACCGCACTGGAAAGAAGTTTCACTTTGTGCCAAGGATGCAGAAACAGCTCTTGCTCTGGACTCATAAGACCCAAACAGCCAAATACTCTTGCAGAATCCCCCCACAAAATGCTCCAGAGAACATGCTCATAAACCTTCTGCAGATGAACAAAACACATGTGGACTAGACAACCAATCTTGGTGATCCCCTCAAGCATTTCCTGTTGGGTAAAGTTCTGGTTCTCTGGTCCACTACTCCACAGCCAGGATAAAAGCCACTCTGCTGCTCCTGAATCTGAGGTGCGACAGTCATTCGGGGTCTCCTTTCCAAGATCTTAGACTAAGTATTCCAGGAAAGCTGGGAAATGGGAACCCTCAATATTTGAAAGACACTCTCTTGTCCCCTTTTTTAAAACTGGTACCACCACCTCTGTCTACCACTCCACAGGTGCTGCCCAAGTCCTCCATGTGACAATAAAAACTCCACTGGTCTAACAAGATCCTGGTCCAGTTCTTTGCAATCACCTCAAAGACTTCTGACATGGTGTTGGAACTCTGTACCGACAGAACCAACAGAACCCTAAAGGACTCATTCTCCACCAGTGGATCTTCGGGTTGCCTCCACGACAGGCACCAATGACCTTCAGGCCACAGCTCCTAGAACCTGCAACTGCGGTAGGGATTCTGATCATGGCCAATTCTGATTCCATGTTCCCAGCATCTCCAGGAACAGGATTCCCTGCCAGTCATTCCCAGTTTACCCTCACTACTGGGTCTGTCTAGCAGCCTCTCCCACCAACGATCCAACTCACCACCAGCTGATGATCAGCTCCACCCCTCCCTTCACTCTAAGCGTCTAAGACATAATGCTGCAGATCTGAAAATACGATTACAGAATCTGGGCTTGGTACCACTGTCATTTTTATTGTCTCAACATTAAATTCAGACGAAGGTTCATTGTGTCACATGAATCTGACTGCAACATCTGGTTCTGTGGTTCTGTGTTCCATCGGGTCTTACCATCTTCCTGATGGCGGCATTGGAGTGTTCAGCGGCAGTGGCGATCAGCTCCAGAGACTCTGCAGAGAAACATGAAGACAAACACACGAGATGTTTAATGACATCAGGTGTGTTCAGCTTCCTGCAGTCGATGTAAGGAAACAGCGCCCCCTAAAGTGTGGATGCCACCCTTGAATTTGGTTCATTAAAACTGAAGTTCATGAAAACTAAAGAAAGACGTGGTCTAAAACACAAGGTTACACAACAACAAAGATTTGCAGTAACAGCCTGACTTTTCTTCCCACATCTTCACATTTGTCTCTGTTTTATTACATTTGTTACTATCCATCCTTTAGGCAGCAAAGAATTCCAGAGAAAAGTTTCCCATTCCTTCTCCCAGCACTTTAAAGCGTCCTGTCATTGTGGACACCAAGCCATGAAGAGTTCAGGTTGTTGTGTTGGTCCATTTTACTGCAAATGCATGTTCAGGTGTCCAACAGCACAGAGTCATCTCTGCTGGGTGCAGGTTAGTCCATCAGCTGTACCCTCCTCTTCCTCAGCCAAGTCTTTGGAATGGAAGAAGATGTGGTCCAGTAGGAAATGATCCAAGCCCAAACCACGATACAACCTCCTCCCATCACAGAGCCTGGCTGTAGGGACTGGTGACAAGAAGCTCGAAGCTCCTCTTCCAACAAACACCTGAAGAACTGATCCCACCGTTCATTGATTCATGGATTTCCATGTAGGGCCAAATCAGGATCATGTGTTTGGGATAGTACAGTTTCTCACAAAAGCAAGTAAGCCTCTCACATTTTTGTATTTTATTCTATCTTTTCATGGGACAACACTGAAGATACGACTCTTTGATACAATGTAAAATAGTCAGTATACAGCTTGTATAACAGTGTAAATCTGCTGTCCCCTCAAAATAACTCAACACACAGCTATTAATGTCTAAACCCCTGGCAACGAAAGTGAGTACACCCTTAAGTGAAAATGTCCAAACTGTGCCCAGTTAGCCATTTTTCCTCCCTACTGTCATGTGGCTCTTTAGTGTTACAAGGTCTCAGGTGTGAATGGGGAGCAGGTGTGTTAAATTTGGTGTCATCGCTCTCACTCTCTCTCATACTGGTCCCTGAATGTTCAACATGGCTCCTCATGGCAAAGAACCCTCTGAGGATCTGAAGAAAAGGATCGTTGCTCTACCTAAAGATGGCCGAGGCGACGAAAAGGTTGACAACACCCTAAAACTGAGCTGCAGCACAGTGGTCAACACCATACAACAGTTTAACAAGACCGGTTCCACTAAGAACAGGACTCACCAGAGAAGTTAAGTACACATGCTCAGCGTCATATCCAGAGGTTGTCTTTTGAAAATAGATGCATGAGTGCTACCAACATTGCTGCTGAGGTTGAGGAGGTGGCGGGGTCGACCTGTCATGCTCAGACCATACACCACACACAGCATCAAACTGGCCTGCATGGCTGTCATCCCAGAAGGAAGCCTCTTCTAAAGATGATGCACCAAAAAGCCCACAAACTGTTTGCTGAAGATCAGAAGACTAAGGACATGGATTACTGGAACCATGTCCTGTGGTCTGATGGCACCAACATAAACTCATTTGGGTTGCTGGTGTCCAGTGTGTGTGGCAGACACCAGGTGAGGAGTAAAAAGACAAGTGTGTCTTGCTTACAGCCAAGCATGGTGGTGGAAGTGTCATGGTTTTGGGGCTGAATGAGTGCTGCCGCCTGTGGGGAGTTACACTTTGATGGAACCATGAATTCCAACATGTTCTGTGACATAGTGAAGCAGAACATGATCCCCTCCCAGGCTCAAGAGAGTTAAAAAAGTGCTAGGAAATAATGGTGGCCGCACAAAATATTAAAACTTTGGGTACAATTTGGACATTTTAATCTAGAGGTGTACTTACTTTTGTTTAGACATTAATGGCTGTGTTGAATTATTTTGAGTTGTAAGATGAAAAGATACAACAAAATATTGACAAAAGTAAGAGGGTTGTACTTACTTTTGTGAGACGCTGTATACCTCTCCTTGTTGCATTTGTCTCTGGAATGTTTTGCAGGAATAGATGGATGCTAACAAATGAAATGAAGCTGCTGAGAACAAACAGGAAGTGTTCTGTCTGATGGACGGACGGAAGAACTTTATTTTCCATAATGTGCTAACATGCTCTGGCTCGGCGTGGTACTGCACGATGGTAGATGCTGTATCTTGGTGCAGATGTTGAACCTCCTGCTGTGGAAGGTGTTTCTCAGTGTTTGTACAGATGGATGTTAGGAGCATTTGTTTCCGTACTCTGGGCATCCCTGTAGTCAGGAGCGTCCTCAGGCAGTCGGTTCAGGTAATCTTTGAGCAGAAGCTCGTAGCGGGGAATCCTCTGAACGGGCTCCAGCATGTGGTGCTGCAGGGTCAGGTTCCCACAGCGCTCCTCTCTCTGCACAGACACCACAACCCAACATAAGCTGAGGAGCAACAGCAGTATGGCAGAACCAGACAGAGAACCATACCTGGATCTCCTGAATGATGACCTTAAACTGAGCTGATCTCTCCATCCAGATGTTCACCAGCTCCATGGCTCGGTCAAAGTTCTTCACATACTCTCCGTACATCTTCAGGAAGGGAGCCAGCTTCTGGAGGATGTCGCCAATCCGTGGGCTTGAGTCCCTGCAGCCAGAATGCAGAAAAGAAGTCAGAGCAGAACTTGAGGAGAAGAAGACGGTGAAGAGGAGGCAGTGGGGCCAGATGCTCACCACTCCTCCATGCGTTTCTGCAGCGCTGGCAGCAGGAACTGCTGGTGGAAACAGTAGATAGAGCAGATGTTGGAGAAGATTCCCTGAACAACATCACATGGGAAGGAGGACCGGGATCGAGCCTCCTCTAGGAGTCTGGCACAGAAAACCTGCAAGATGAGGAGAAGATTGTGTTTCAGCTGCTTGTGCCACTGCCAGCAGGGGCCAGAACTTGTCCTCCCCCTCTCTTGCTATTGGCTGGGAGCGGGAGTCTGCATGACTCACCTGGTCCAGCAGGTGGAGCTTTGACACATAGGCGATCTCGGTGAGCAGCAGCTCATTAGCGATGTTGAAGACTCTCTGATGGACAGACAACTGAACACAAAGACATGTTTAGGTTTCTGAGAGACACAAGAGTTTATGAGGGATACAGAGTCTCTGACTGATGACTCCAGCTCATCCTGGTCCTGCTGGTGGTGCTGAGCTGAGCTGGAGTCTTCCTACAGAACCAGTTCATTAATGAGGACAAGTTGATCTCAGTTCATTAGAATGTCATCAAGAAATGTAGATATTTCAGAAATTTTATTCAAACAGGGAAACTCATCAATTTCATAGATTCACCGGAAGAGTTTGTTTTCTCCCTAGCAAAAACTGTTTCAGGGTCCAAAATTAGATACAGGATCTGGAACGGACAGCGCATCAATGCTGTTTAACTGTTGTGAACACACTGTGAGATGAGGACAGGTGAAGAGAGCAGCAGAGACATGAGGATGGAAAACAGATCTGATATTTCTGCCAGAACTGCTGGAGGACTGAATATGGGCCGAGACGAGACTGATGTGTGATTGCACTGAGGAGCCGGCTTGGGGGCAAATCCCAATGAATCCATCAAGAAGTCACCAAGGAAGTGGGTCCAAGAGGACCGACTGTTCACTGATTCTGCCGTAGAAGATGGGTGGCAGCTGGGGACATGGAGAGCTGGATAGGGTGGTGGTTCCCTGATAATGCCTGGTTCACACGGCAGGATTTTTATGCCGATTTTTGACCTCATCATCGTGGTGGCTCTTAAGATAATCTTATGAGATATTTCTGCTGTGTGTGGTGTGTTAGCAGTGATCTAGTCTGGTAGTCGGTAGGACGTCGGGACCGCTCCGACCTCAAATCTGGGATATTCAAAATGTTGGACTGTCTTGACCGATATTCTAGCGCCTGGAGTGTTCCCCGAGAACAAACGAGCACCAGCCTGTTGAACGTGACGTATAGCCAATCAGAAAGTGACGTGACGGAAACGCGGACGGGAATTACTCTGAACTCACGTTTAAACTTGAGAGGTTTTGTGGGATTTCCCATCTGACATCTGAATATTAGTGAGTGAAATCTGTTGGTGTGTGTTGTGGTCGCTGTGTGGCTGGACACCGCACACTGTAGGACCACACCTGTTATACCTATGATTTTTCACTGGGTCACTGGGGGGGCTGGTGCCTATCTCCAGTCATCAGTAGGTGAGAAGCAGGGAACACCCTGGACAGTTCGCCAGTTTATAGTATTTCTTTGTTTTTCTATTTATGTTTTTGCAAACAAAATATATTTCTGCTCTCTTATTATTCAATGCGACTGGGTCCTGAGCCGCTTGCTCTTGTTGATATTAAAATATAAGTCCTGTCACTTCACACCGCTGACCCAATCACGGAGAAGTCTGCTGACAGATGTCCAGAAGACAGTCACTGACAGCCTTCATGACGTGGAGAGGCCATAAGAAGTCATTGCTAAAGAAGTTGATTGATCACAGAGTGCTGTATCCAAGCATATTTATAGAAAGTTGAGTGGAAGGAAAAAGTGTGGTAGGAAAAGGTGCACAACCAGCAGAGATAACTGCAGCCTTCAGGGTATTGTGAAGGTGGTTCAAAAGTTTAAAGGAGATTCACAAGATGTGGACTGCAGCTGGAGTCAGATCTTCAAGATCCACCACACAGATGGATCCATGACATCAACTACAACTATCAGAATTCTGGACCAGTCCCTCCTGAACCAGATGAAATCAGATGAAAGTACATTTTTAAATTCAGATTCCAAGCTTTCTGAGTTCCAGTGAGAGGTTTCCATAGTCAGTGTTGATTTGAGTTGACATGTAATCTGCAGATTCTGGTCTGGTCTGAATGGGTTTTCTGAAGTCCATAGTCACATCAGCCATCTACCAGGAAAGCACTTATAGAGAACTTCTAGAGCACTTCATGCTTCCTTCTACTGACAAACTGTATGGCTGTATTGATTTCATTTTCCAGCAGGACCTGGTACCTGCTTTAATCACCATGGTAACACCAGGAAACTGACCTGACCTGAACCCCACAGATATCTATGGGCTGTTGTCAAGGAAAAGATGAGAGAAACCAGAACTATCAATGCTGATGACCCAAAGGCTGCTGTGAAAGCTACTGGGCTTCCTGAACACCCCAGGCTGATCTCCTCCATGCCATGCCGCACTGATGCAGTAATTTGTGCAAAAGGAGCCCAGACCATGTACTGAGTGCAGACATGTTACAGAACCTGGACCTACTGTTTAGTAGGAACACATTTCTTGATTAAATCCCTTTTACTGGTCTGATGCAATATTTTAATGTTCTGAGAACGTTGTTTTTATGATCTGCAGCCAAAAATATCCACTGAAATTAACACTGAAATGTTTGATTCTGCGTGGAATGGGTCTATAAAATGTACAACTCTAAATTAAATTACTAAAATTTATAAAAATTTAATAAGATGCAGCTGCAGAATTATCCGTTCTTTACACCTTGCATGTTTCTTTATTCTGACTCATCCAGTCTCCGTCTGAGGCATCTTCCTTTAGAAGACTATGAGAACATTAAAGCTGCCTAAGCAGCTCTGCAGCGTTCCTGCTGCTCCTGAAGCTGTTTTTACTTCTCCTTGATGAAACCTGCTGCATCTGCTCTGCTCTGCTGCATGTTGCAACGTTTTATCCGTCAACATGTTGGATCATGCTGAGCATCAACACTGAGCTAACCCAGATTTCAGTGAAATTACCTCCCTGATCAATAAAACTGACAGAAACACTCTCAGTCCGTCTTTAGCTGTTGAATCTCTTATGTTTAAACATGCTGGTGATTGGTCAGAATGATGATTGGCTCCTCACTGGCTGAATAATCTGGTATCTGATTGGTCAGTTTGTGTCCTGTCTCACCTCAACAGAGTCTTGTCTGTCTGTTTTGGGCGGGGTCAGCATCAGAGTTAACTCTGCTTCTTCCTCGAGGTCACTGTCTCCCTCCTCTGAGAACTCCCTTCTCCTCCTCCTACCTCCCCGAACCTCCCTCTCCTCTCCCTCCCCAGCATTAGAGGAAGAACTGGAGAGGCGGGGCAGGAGGGCAGGGCTGCATGGATAAACCACGCCCCCGTCGTCCACACTGGCGAAGCAGAGTTCTTCGCTGTGCGACGGTGAGCTGATACTGTCAATGCCACTGTCTCGATTGGCCAGCTTCCCTTCCGTCTGTGAAGAGGGAAGAGACAAACGCTCAGAGAGCAGCTCTGATTGGTCACAAAGGATCTGGGGCTGCTGCTGCTCTGTTTCCACAGTGACCACATCATCCTCGAGGTGTTTCTCAGAGGCGCTGTAACCTGACTCCATGGACAATCGCTTCTGATAGACATCGTCTCGACAAGCTGCTGCCAGCTCTTCATCCTCATCATCATCGTCATCTTCGTTATCCTCATCGTCACACAGCTCCCCCCCTCCCCCCTCCCCCTCAACCCCCTGTGTGACATCATCACAACCTGTGAGATCACTTGATGGCTCCATCCCCTCAGGTTGTGGAGGGGCAAATGTGGCAGATGACGGAGGTGAAGAAGATCGGGAGGAGGGGAGATCCAGAGGGCGGGGACACAGAGCACCTCCGGTGATGTCAGGCACCACAATGATCTGCTCACTGCAAAACAAACAAAACATAAACAACCAAAAGCAGTGATGACATCACTTTTTCTCTGACCAATCACAACTCACCGCTCAAACTTCTCTATGAGCGACAAAACGCAGGTGGGTGAGGCGGTGCCATCTGTTCGGGTGGGAGAGGTCCAGCCCCCCCGGGGATCTGTGGGGAGAGGTCTGCATGGTGGTGGAGGTGGGAGGGGCTTCTCTGGGATCCGGGGACGTGGTCTCATCAGTCCAGCTTGCTGTTGGAGGTGGGGGGGCTTTGGGGGGACTGAGAGGATGGAGGCAGAGTCACAGATTAGGTTTGTTTTGACTCGTTAAAAATGAAATGGAAGCTTATTAGAGAGCTGTTTACCCTGAGGTTTGGGCCCTGGCAACGACGGGCGGATCCGGTTCGGTGCCGTTACTGTTGTTGCAGGCAGTTCTGGTGGCCCTGTGTCATTCATGGACCTACAGCTCTCTAATGGCTCTGCACCTTCCTCCAAAGAACCAGGCCCTGGGTCAGAGTCGGACTGCAGGGGAGCATCAGCATCCAGCACTCCCTGGTGGCCACATGGAGAGCAGGATGGCTCCAGGGAGAGGCTCTTAGCCAGCAGGCTGGGACTGGTGGAGGAGGCGGGGCCTGAGGTGGGGCGGACACAGGGCAGTGATGCCACACTTACTACCTTTCAAAATAAGTGCCAAATGAGTAACAAAATAAAAACATTTATTAATGTTGTTTATTTCAGACCCAACATATGGTCCACACAAAACCAGGGAACACAGAAAATGCCAATGAGTCCATAAAACAGAAAAGTATCGCACTTAGCTTCAGACAGCCTAAGCATGCACCTGTATGGGAGTATATTAATTTATTTAATACCTAAATACAGTAACATATCTGTGCTCCAACTGCTGCTCACTGGCTGAATCCTGCAGCAGCTCTTCAGGTTTCTGAAGTGATTAAAACCTCCACTATAAACCAACCCTCAACAGCATGTCTGGGAATCTCTCTGGATCTCTTCAGTTCTGCAGGGTTCTGTTATGGAAGAAAGCCTCCACATTTACAGCCCTACATCAGGATGCTCTCACCCAACTAAGGGGGTGCTCTGTTGCTTTATTTATTTATTAAAGAGCTTTATTATTCTAGAAAGAAATCAGCTGAAATAAAAAAAACTCTGGTCCAAATAGGTCCAAATACGGATGGATCCAAAGTTCTGAAGCAACATCTCACTAAATTCCAGAAGTGTTACCATTTCTGGAAACAGTTGAAAAACTGTCCAAGGAATCTTTTCTGAGAGTTGGAGCCAGAAAATAAAGCCATAAAACCAAAGCCAACCAGTTTATACAGCGGCTCTAATGGTTCCCAGTAAAACAGAAAGCTATGACCCAGTAATGGTCCAACTACTAAGCAAGCAGAAATCTATTACCTGAAAATGTTTTCAGTCATTGTGTTGTGTGAGCAGCATCATCTCAGCAGCTCCCTGCAACCTTAAATACCAGCAGAGTCTGGGTCAAACAGGAAGTGTGTGTGTGTGGGGGGGGGGGACTTGTTCGGAGGTCATGGGAAAGCCTGAGCAGGCTGATAGGGACCAGATGTTGGTCTGCTGTTTAAAACATTACTGACCAAACTACGTTACCCACAGTCCTCCAGCACAAGCAACACAGCTTCGTGTCGGCAATGAGGTGAATATGTTCTGATTATTAGGTTCACAATGTCCTTTACCTGGTTCTGTTTAGCACCAACAATGGTCTAAGACAGGTTATTTGGTTAATATTTGTTCTGTTCAAGAGGTTCTGACAGTTTGACACGTTCTGGGTCACCAAGGAGGTTCTAACGGTTTCAGATGTTCTTGCTTATTGAGGAAAATCTCAAAGTTTATTTAAAACGGACTGGATCACTGAGAAGGTTCTAACATTTTTATTAGGGTGTCCTGGGTCACTAAGGAGGTCCCAACAACTTAGTTAAGGAGGTTCTAATGATTTATTGCATATGTTCTGGATTACTGAGGAGGTTCTACTGATTTGTTGCAGATGTTCCGGATTACTGAGAAGGTTCTAATGATTTATTGCAAATGTTCTGGATTACTGAGGAGGTTCCACTGATTTGTTGCAGATGTTCCGGATTACTGAGAAGGTTCTAATGATTTGTTGCCAATGCTCTGGATTACAGAGGAGGTTCTACTGATTTGTTGCAGATGTTCTGGATTACCGAGGAGGTTTAATTTTTTGCAATTTTTGGAAAAAAGGGGGGTTCTCGATTTGTTAGATGTTCTTTTGGGGGTTCCCCTTTTTCGTGGTTTGGGATTCAATTCTTGGATTTCGATTTTGGGGTTTTAATTTTTTTTGGGGTTTGGGGTTCAGATTTGGGGAGTTTCCGGGTTTAAAAGGTTTTGTTTGGGGATTTTTGATTGGGGTTTTTTTTTTTCAAGTTCTTTAATGATTTTCCCTTTTTTTTTTCAGAGTTCTTAAATTTGGAGGTTCTTGTTTTTTAAATTTCCGGGGTTTGATTTTTTTTGGATTTCTGGAAAAGGGGGTTCTACCGATTTTTGCAATTTCGGATTCTGGGGGTTTCCCCTTTTGGGGGCGGTTCGGGAAATTTCTATTTTTGGGGGGGATTTGGGGTTTTAAATTTTTGGGTTTTGGGGTTTGGGGGGGGAAAAAAAAAAAAAAAAAAAAAAAAAAAAAAAAAAAAAAAAAAAAAAAAAAAAAAAAAAAAAAAAAAAAAAAAAAAAAAAAAAAAAAAAAAAAAAAAAAAAAAAAAAAAAAAAAAAAAAAAAAAAAAAAAAAAAAAAAAAAATTTTTTTTTTTTTTTTTTTTTTTTTTTTTTTTTTTTTTTTTTTTTTTTTTTTTTTTTTTTTTTTTTTTTTTTTTTTTTTTTTTTTTTTTTTTTTTTTTTTTTTTTTTTTTTTTTTTTTTTTTTTTTTTTTTTTTTTTTTTTTTTTTTTTTTTTTTTTTTTTTTTTTTTTTTTTTTTTTTTGGGGTTTGGAGGTTTTTACTGAGAGTTTATTTGGGAGTTCCGGTTTAAAATTTTGATTATGAATTCGGTTTGGAGTTCAGATTTGAGTTTCGTTTGGGGTTTTTGATTTGAGATTCCTTTAGGGTTTTACCCCCCCCCCCCCCCCCCCCCCCCCCCCCCCCCCCCCCGTTCTACGATTTGTTGCAGATGTTCTGGATTACTGAGGAGGTTCTACTGATTTGTTGCAGATGTTCGGATTACGAGGAGTTCTAAGATTTTGCAGATGTTCGGATTACTTAGGAGGTTCTACGATTTTTGCAATGTTCTGGATTACGAGGAGGTTCTAATGATTTTTGTAGATGTTCGGATTACGAGGAGGTTCTATGATTTGTTGCGATGTTCGGATTACGAGGAGGTTCTACCGATTATGCAGATGTTCCGGATTACTGAGGAGTTCTACTGATTTGTTGCAGATGTTCGATTACTGAGGAGGTTCTACCGATTCTGCAGATGTTCTGGATTACTGAGGAGGTTCTACCGATTTGTTGCAGATGTTCTGGATTACTGAGGAGGTTCTAATGATTTGTTGCAGATGTTCTGGATTACTGAGGAGGTTCTACGATTTGTTGCAGATGTTCAGGATTACTGAGGAGGTTCTACCGATTTATTGCAGATGTTCTGGATTACTGAGGAGGTTCTACCGATTTGTTGCAGATGTTCTGGATTACTGAGGAGGTTCTAATGATTTGTTGCAGATGTTCTGGATTACTGAGAAGGTTCTAATGATTTATCGCAAATGTTCTGGATTACTGAGGAGGTTCTAATGATTTGTTGCTGATGTTCTGGATTACCGAGGAGGTTCTACTGATTTGTTGCAGATGTTCTGGATTACTGAGGAGGTTCTACCGATTTGTTGCAGATGTTCTGGATTACTGAGGAGGTTCTACCGATTTATTGCAGATGTTCAGGATTACTGAGGAGGTTCTACCGATTTGTTGCAGATGTTCTGGATTACTGAGGAGGTTCTACCGATTTGTTGCAGATGTTCTGGATTACTGAGGAGGTTCTACCGATTTGTTGCAGATGTTCTGGATTACTGAGGAGGTTCTACCGATATCTTGCAGATGTTCAGGATTACTGAGGAGGTTCTACCGATTTGTTGCAGATGTTCTGGATTACTGAGGAGGTTCTACCGATTTGTTGCAGATGTTCTGGATTACTGAGGAGGTTCTACCGTTTTCCAGATTTCCGGATTACTGAGGAGGTTCTTGTTTTTTGCAGATGTTCGGGTTACTTAGGAGGTTTTAAAAGATTTTTTGGATGTTTTCCGATTACTGAGGAGGGTTCCAATGTTTTTGCAAATGTTCTGGTTACTGAGGGGGTTCTTGTTTTTTCAGATTTTCTGGATTACTGAGGAGGTTTTTAATTTTGTTTAGATGTTTTGATTACGAGAGTCTAAAGATTTTTTGCAATGTTTTGGTTACTGAGGGGGTTCTACGATTTGTTGCGTTTCTATTTCAGGAGGTTTTAGTTTTTTGCAATGTTCTATTCCGAGGAGTTCTCCATTTTTGCAGATGTTCTGGATTACGAGGGGTTCTCGATTTGTTGCAGATGTTCGATTACTGAGGGGGTTCTAAGTTTTTTGCAGATGTTTGATTACTGAGGGGTTTTTAAGATTTTTTGCAAAATTTTTGGATTTCGAGGAATTTTTATATTTTTGCGTTTTCGGATTACGAGGGGTTCTCGTTTGGCATGTTCTGGATTACTGAGGAGGGTTTTACGATTTGTTGCAGATGTTCTGGTTACTGAGGATTCTACCATTTTTTGCAGATGTTCAGGATTACTGAGGAGGTTCTACCGATTTTTTGCAGATGTTCGGATTACTGAGGAGGTTCTACCTTTTTGCAGATGTTCTGGATTACTGAGGAGGTTCTAGATTTGTTAGATGTTTCGGGTTACCGAGGAGGTTCAAAGATTTGTTGCGATGTTCTGGATTACTAGGAGGTTCTATGTTTTTGCAGATGTTCGGGATTACGAGGAGGTTCTAATGATTTTGTTTTAAATTTCTGGATTACCGAGGGGTTTTATGATTTGTTGCGATGTTCTGGATTACCGAGGGGGTCTTAAATTTTTTGCAGATGTTCGGATTACTAGGAGGTTTTCTATTTTTGCAGATGTTCGGGTTACTGAGGAGGTTCTACCTTTTTTCAGATGTTCTGATTACTGAGGAGGTTCTAACGATTTTTTGCAATGGTTCGGATTACTGAGGGGGTTCATGTTTTTCAATTTCTGGTTACTGAGGAGGTTCTTGGGTTTTTGCAGATGTTCGGATTACTAGGAGTTTTAGTTTTTTAATGTTCTGGATTACTGAGGGGGTTCTAGATTTTTGCAGATGTTCGGATTACTGAGGAGGTTCTAAATTTTTTGCAGATGTTCGGATTACTGAGAAAGGTTCAATTTTTGAATGTTTTTGGATTACCGAGGGGGTTCTAAAGATTTTTGGTGTTCGGATTACGAGGAGGTTCTCGATTTTTTGCAGATGTTCGGATTACTAGAGGTTTCCAAATTTTTTTTTTAAAATAAATTTAATTTTGGAAATGTTCGGATTTACTGGGAAAAAGGGTTCTAGATTTTTGCAGATGTTCTGGATTACTGAGGAGGTTTTACCGTTTTTTTGCAGATGTTTGGATTACGGGGAGGTTCAAGATTTTGGGAAAGTTCCGGATTACGGGAGGTTCCTGATTTTTTTGCAGATGTTTTTGGATTACTAGGAGGTTTTTTTAAGATTTTTGCAGATGTTCCCGATTACTGAGGAGGTTCCTGTTTTTGCAATGTTCTGGATTACTGAGGAGGTTTTCGTTTTCAGATGTTCGGTTACTGAGATTTTTATGATTTGTTGCAGATGTTCCGGATTACGAGGAGGTTCTGATATTTTGCAGATGTTTTGGGGATTACGAGAGGTTCAGTTTGTTGGAATGTTCGGGTTACTGAGGAGGTTCTACGATTTTTTGCAAATGTTCGGGTTACTGAGGAGGTTCTAGATTTTTTGAGATTTTTTTTTTTCAGATTTTTACTGAGGAGGTTTTAGTTCTTTTCAGATGTTCGGATTACTGAGAAGGGTTCTAAGGGTTTTGCAATTTCTGGTTACTGAGGAGGTTCATATTTTTTGCGATGTTCGATTACTGAGGGGTTTTTTACCGATTTTGCAGATGTTCCCGGATTACTGAGGAGGTTCTAATTTTTTGAATGTTTTTGGATTTTGAGGAGGTTCTAGATTTTTTGCAATGTTCTGGATTAGAGGATTCTACGATTTGGGTTTCAATTTCGGATTACGAGGGGGTTCTACCCGATTTTTCAGATGTTCGGATTACTGAGGAGGTTTTTAAGATTTTGAGATTTCTGGATTACGGGAGGTTCTTTAATTTTGGCGATGTTTTCTGGATTACCGAGGAGGTTCTACGATTTTTGCAAATGTTTTGGATTCCGAGGAGGTTTTTACCGATTTGTTGCAGATGTTTTTGGATTACTAGGAGTTCTACTGATTTGTTGAGGTTCGGATTACTGAGGAGGTTCTACCGTTTTGCAGATGTTTTTGGTTACTAGGAGTTCTACGTTTTTGCAAAGTTTGGGTTTTTGAGGGGGTTCTAGATTTGTTTTAGATGTTTTGGATTACAGGGGGGTTCTAAGATTTTTGCAGATGTTCTGGTTACTGGGGGTTTTTTCGTTTTTGCAGATGTTCTGGATTACCGGGGGGTTTTAATGATTTTGGAAAAGTTCTGGATTTAATGATTTTTGTTGCCGATGTTCTGGATTACTGAGGAGGTTCTAATGTTTCGTTGCAGATGTTCTGGATTACTTAGGAGGTTCTACTGATTTATTGCAGATGTTCTGGATTACCGAGGAGGTTCTAATGATTTGTTGTAGATGTTCTGGATTACTGAGGAGGTTCTAATGATTTTTTGCAAATGTTCTGGATTACGGGAGGGTTTTTCCCGATTTTTCAATGTTTTGGTTACGAGGGGGTCCTCCGTTTTTGCAGATGTTCTGGATTACTGAGGAGGTTCTTCTGATTTGTTGCAGATGTTCTGGATTACCTAGGAGGTTCTAATGATTTGTTGCCGATGTTCTGGATTACCGAGGAGGTTCTACTGATTTGTTGCAGATGTTCTGGATTACTGAGGAGGTTCTGCTGATTTGTTGCAGATGTTCCGGATTACTGAGGAGGTTCTAATGATTTATTGCAAATGTTCTGGATTACTGAGGAGGTTCCACAGATTTGTTGCAGATGTTCTGGATTACTGAGGAGGTTCTAATGATTTGTTGCCGATGTTCTGGATTACTGAGGAGGTTCTACCGATTTGTTGCAGATGTTCTGGATTACCGAGGAGGTTCTCCTGATTTGTTGCAGATGTTCTGGATTACTGAGGAGGTTCTACCGATTTGTTGCAGATGTTCTGGATTACCGAGGAGGTTCTAATGATTTGTTGTAGATGTTCTGGATTACTGAGGAGGTTCTAATGATTTATTGCAGATGTTCTGGATTACTGAGGAGGTTCTAATGATTTGTTGTAGTTACTGATAGATTCTGAATCAAGATGGCGCCGTAGTGCCAGCCATCGGTCTTCAGGAATCTTTACTGTTTGTGTTTAAACTCCTCGTAACATTTTGTTCTGATGTTCTAACTCTACTTGTTTACAATCGTCACATGCTTGCTTGGTTCTGAATCCAGTTCTGTTTGCCTCCCGCCACATTTGGGGAATGTTCACTACCCACCTATCACCAAGATAAGCTGAGGAAGACGAGGCCAGCGAGAAGGTGTTCTAGTGCAGATAAAGGCTTTCAGCACATGACCCGATCTGCCTAGAGTTTCCCACCACTTTCAAGCCGTCAACGGACTCAGACAGAGGTGGACCTACCCCATTATTCCATAGTTTTCTGCTGAGCTACATTCTGATCTTGTTATGTTCTGACTAAGGAGTGGAGCTCACAGATGTGAACATTGGGAATCTTCACTGGGAGACATGTTGGCCTGCTCCTGAAAGGAACTTCCATCTTTGTATGGTTTGTTCAATAAGATATTCCTTCCTAATGACTTCTTCAGTTCACATAAACAACTCACAACAAGTTAGAGAAATTTCAGGATGAATCCTAAATGCACTATAACCTTTACAGGTGACCTTAATGTGACCTTCTCTAAACCTCTGAATGCACATGTCCAACTGTTCAATGTTTCAGTGCTTTTTGCTCAACTTGCTGTTCTCTAACAAGCAAAATTCCCAACAGGTGTTTGATCCATGAATCCACCAATAAAGTTCCTGGTTCAATCAGAATTGGTCTCTAAGCAGTCCTCCTCATCATGCTATTCACATTCTTACATCATGAGACCAAGACTGCACCTAACAAATGATCATCAGAACCTCATCATAAACAGGATGTTCTTAGACAGAAGTGAGCTTAGAGAGTCATCAACGGGTTGCAACAGAGATCCAGAGAGACTGGAAGAGTCCCAGAAAGGCATAGAAGGCCACATCCCACACTGATGACCTCTTCATTGTGAACAGAACCCTGCTGAACCGGATGATGAATGCCACTCAACTCTAGGTCCATTTAAGGGAGGTGAGAGGAACCCAAGAGTCAGACCATTAGAAACCGTTTCCATCAGTGTGGTCTAGATGACCTAAGGGTACCTGACCACAGCACCAGATACAGGTATCTTCGTCCTGCATGGACCAGGGAGCATTTACAGGGACCAGTGGGCCTCAGTGCTGTTCTCTGATGAAAGACGATTCACTTCGAGAAGAGCACTATGCATCCAATGTTGTTTTCGTTAACGATGACGAAATGATTTTGTTGACGCTCCTTTTTATCATGACAACAACGAGACGATGACGAGATCAACGTGGCTCTTGGATGACTAAAACATGACGTGTGTATGTTTTCGTTGACGAGACGAGATGAAAATGTTAGTGGGTGCTCTGTCAGATGTTCAAAATACATGTTGTTTTTGCCTATTGTCCATGTAATCCGTCAGTCAAAAGCTAAATGTATCAGCAGTGCTGCTCCATCCTATTCTTGTTTGGTCATGCCCACTTCCACCACCTTGAGTCCATTAATTCATTGATGGACAATGGTGGTCACGGCACGTTCTGCAAAGGAAACCATGAAAGGATCTGTGGTCTTATTTTAAATATGATCCATCTGAAAAAAAAACTGAATGTATTGAAGAGGGAGACGGCAGTAAATGTGGCCACAACCAGGTGGGAAAATACCACAAATCTTAACTGGACCAGCAACTGAAGACTCACCACGCTGATATTATTTCAGAGGTAAGTTACAATAAGTCCTGTTATCAAATCATATACATACAGTCGGCTTGTGATACATTTCATAGTAAGCTTAAAGTTTTCTACATAAGTTTTAGCGCAAATAGGCCGCTAACCTCGGGCTAAAGTTAGCTTGGTTGCGCTAACATCAATTCATTAGCATATATGTGTTACTGTTGTTTGTAGAATATCCAGGGAAATTTGACCGGGCAGCAACTGTGATGCGTTGTTATATTGACCCATGTTTGAGTGACTGAAACATGGAGGGAAATGCTTCTGTAATGTTAGCAGCATGTTTAGCCATGTTTATATTCAGTGACAATGTGGCCATCTCTTTGTGTGTTTATGTACTGGCAGCAGGTTGCGACATATTAAACAGGTCGGATTATATGTGCTTTGTAATCATACATAGAGGCTACTAGCTTTAAGCTAAAAGCCACAAGGGCACATCAGTGACGTCTGCAGCCCCAACCAAGACCTGTTTGTTTGTAGTGCGCTTACAATAAAGTTGGTGGGACACACACACACCAAAACAAAGAACCTCAACAGTACAGATACATTATAATTTTGGCCTTGGCTCATTAAAGAAAGATCAGAGAGCTTAAGTACAGGGTGGGTGCCAGTCATGTTTTGCATAACAGTTAAAACCATTCTGTTTAAACATGACATGCATAATAAATATGTATGCATTTGTGTGTGTGTATATATTTATCTATATATATATGTATATATAGATATATATACATATATATGTGTACAGTATCTACATTTGAGTGTTTTGTATTCAGCTGTTGACCTTTACAGGAGGCGTACTTTGTATACAAAGATAGAGAATACACAAATTTTTTCTAAAACTGACTAAAACCTTTTTGATTTTTCGTCGACCAAAACTGAACTAAAACTATCACATATAAAAATGACTACATGTGACTAAAACTAATAAGCATTTTCGTCCAAAAGACTAAGACTAAAACTAAAATGGCTGCCTAAAACAACACTGTATGCATCAGCCACCGTTGTCACCAGACCAGCCTTTGGTGGTGGTGGTGGTGGTGTTACGGTGTCTAGTCAATACAGAACTGCCCTACTGCTCTAAATGGTAGAGTGACAAGCCCATACAAACTGAATAACATAATCAATCCAGTTATTGGGCCTCTGCATGAACAACACAGGATAATTTAATCTTCATGCAAGACAATGCTCCAGCTCATCGAGGTCTCATCATTAAGCTGGAGACTGGTGTACCTGGAATGGAGTGGCCTGCTCTTTCTCCAGACCTGAACCCCATGGAAAACCTTTGAGATCATCTGAGTCGCCATCTAGAGGCTCGTAACTCTGTACCCCAGAATCTCAATGACCTGAGGACTGTCTTTCAAGAAGAGTGGGACGCCATGCCTCAGCGGACAATAGGTCAACTTGTGAACAGCAGGAGACGTTGTTGTCAAGCCGGAGTTGATGTGGAAGGTCACATGACACATTATTGAGACATGTTGAGGTCTTCCCACCACTGCTGTTGGATTTGGTTTCAACACATTGTTTGACATGAGGGAATCACCATGCCGTATGTTCAAGATATTACTGTAGTTTGAACTTTATAGGTTTTTCATAAATTTCACCCAAACGCCAAAAATCTCTAACTAGTAGTGTAAATTAAACGTTCTGTTTTAGACCAAGAGGTGGCTTTATATTGGTGAATATGCTCCATTTCCTGAACTTCTCCTTCCTGGCTGTGGATTTTAAAACTGTCCTCGGTCCACTGGCAAAGGTGGATGTCAAGAAGACCCACTCAGTGACAGGTCCCACCAACAATGAAGGACATAAAGCCGACCTGGTTTTATCTTTCGGACTGAATAGATGTTATCTAGTATTATGTGAGACTCATCTTGCAGACAATTTGCTGGTTTTATTTTCTGCAGAGTAATTGGATCTTCTGTGTAGACCTTTCTAACTCCATTTGCATGGACATTTTGAATTCTGGACGTCCTGATGAGAAAGCCTCAGACCTGGCTGAATGATAAACCACCAGATGTGAGACTGGGGAGAAAGGAAATGGGAAAAGAACAGCCTCCCAAGTTCCTGCTGACATCTCTCTGGACTGTTTGTCTGAATATCACAGAATGTGTGAAATCAGCAAAATCTATTTATCTCTCAAACGTTGTTTCAAACAGCAGCCATAGGCTAGATGTTGTTCTCAAACCCTGGTGACTCTTATTGTCTGCTGGTTTCTCAAACACTCTGTGGAGAAACTTTTTATAGAGATCACCATACATTCCTTTTCTGGCCTGTCCACTCTAGCAGTAGTTGATGAAGATTTCTGTTGGGCTCAGCTTTTTTTGACCAGTTTGTGCCAGTGTCTTTTTCTGATCTTTAGAAGATACTGGATAAAACCAGGCCATCAATTTCTACTATAGAATGCCTTCCATTTCAAATGGTGCATCCAAGTATGGTTTCACTGACAATTAGATCTCTAATATCAAGCTGTGAACCAGCAGCCTATTGCCAAAGGTTCTTGAGAAGTTTGTTTTTAATAATCTTCTGGGCTCGTATTCACAAAGATCCTCAGAGTCTCTCAGAGAACTCATAACTTAGCCTAAACATTCCTGCCTGAGTCTCAGCTTTAGACTGATTCAGCTCTCTGCTCAGAGCGATTCTGAGGAGACGACAGAACTTCCTATATTGATGAGGAGGTGTGGTAGACCCTGTTGCTAGGTGTGACGCTGTCTGAGCTGTGATTGGTTGTTAAAAGAAACAAAAACAAGTGCGCTCCTAGTAATCAATGCAAAGAAATTAACTGATGATAGATCTTAGATAAAACCACTAAAGGAGCTACATCCATTAACATTTACCTTTTCCTTCCCATAGAAAGTACTCCTGGATCAGTGCTTCTTTGTTCTCTTTGTGTCTCTGCTCTGTTCTCTCTAACCCCCAGTCGGTCGTGGCAGATGGCCGCTCACACTGAGCCTGGTTCTGGTTCTGCTGGAGGTTTCTTCCTGTTAAAAGGGAGTTTTTCGTCTCCACTGTCGCTACATGCATGCTCAGTATGAGGGATTGCTGCAAAGTCAACGCCAGTGACTGTCCACTGTCTCTACATGCTCATCCAGGAGGAGTGAATGCTGCAAGTCGCTGACTGGATGCAATCTGCTGGGTTTCCTTAGATAGAAAAACTTTTTATCCAATTTGAATAATAAACTGAATCTGACTGCACTGTTCAATGGTTAGGATTAATTGGAATGTATGTACCTGACTTGAAATCTGGAAGATTGGATGAAATTGTCTTTGTAAAGAGCCTTGAGACGACACGTGGTGTGAATCAGCACTATAAATTAAACTGAATTGAATTGAATAGATTAGAATTTAGACTGCATTCGGAAATGATCAAACTTAGCAAAAATAAATAAATTGTCACACAGCATCAACATGTTTGAATGTAGCTAATTTACATGATCATCATTATTATGATTTATTGTCACGTTTACTCTCCATGCTGGTCGTTCCATACTGCATCTATTTCATATTAATATTAAATTCAGCGTTTTACTGTGATCTCTTTCTTGTTTAATGAGGTTTAGTTTAGTAAAACGACCAAAACAAAACGGAGGAAAAAAGGTGGAGAAAAGCGAACTGAACAGAGGAACAGAGCCTGCTGGTGGAGGAGAAGAGAGGAGTGTTAAAGGTAGATTTGGTCCTGGGATCACGGTGGGAACCAACAGACGTTCCCAGCAGATCAATGTTCCCTCTGCTTTCAGCACCAGCCTGGAATGTGAGCAGCTCTGTTTCCTGCTGCATTCAGAAGCTAGAGAGGAGATAGCAGCACCAGAGAACTTCTCCACAGACGGGGAGTGTTGGAGATGACCTTTTAGGCTGAGGCTGCTGACATCATCATGAACAATACAGCAGATACTGATTCACCTCCTTTACATCTTCCTGCTCTGGATATAGAGCTCAGATTATTGGACTGTTGGATACAGTTTATTTATTTATCCCTTTTTTTCTCTTGCTCTTGGTGGAAGACACACGCGTTTTCTCTCCCTCCCTCCCTGCTGATCCCTGCTTCTGCTTTTTGTCTGTATTTTTCTCAGAGCCTCGCTTTGCATATCCACCAAACTTTTAAATTATGGATTTGGTCAGCTGGTAATTGATCAAATTTTTTTCCACAGACGGGACGTTCTTCTCTGGATACACAATGGATTCTTGGCAGCAGTGGAAGATTGTGTGCCTGACTACGATGTCGGTCGCGGACGTAGAAAATGTGTCCATATTTGGACTTTTGATAACAGGATTTCTGCTTTTTGGAGTTGGTGGTTACCAGTAAACTCCCAAGGATTATTAATGTCATTTGATTTGTTTTTCTGTGTTTGATTTTCTGTATCATTGTAATGTTTTTCCTCATGTACAGCGCTTTGAGTGCCTTGTTGCTTAAAAGCGCTATATTAATAAACTTGACTTGACTATATATATATATATATATATATATATATATATATATATATATATATATATATATATATAAATAATTGGAAAAAAAATCCTTAACCGTCCTGCTGCTGAAACTATTTAATTTCCCCCTAGGGGGATGATAAAGTTAATCTTATCTCTATATTAATAATTGTATGATTGTTCTAGAAGTTTATGTTCTCATTGACTCGACTGTTTAGGGGGTGGATCCCTGCACCATGGAGCTGGTAGCGTTTTATTCATTCTCTGTTGTTCATTGGAGGAGAAGATCTCTCCTTTCTCTCCGTCTTTCCTCCATCTTCTCTGCTTCAGACACTCTTAGGTTCACTAAAAGTCCTCCTCACTGCTCTGAACATCTCCTCACGTTAGGAGCTCTCTGAAAGCCTCAGATGATCTGTGAATAACTTTTATCTGACCGAGGGAAACTCTAAGAAAAATTTTCGAGAAATTCCCTGATTTTCCTTAGAATGACGTCACTAGGAGCTACTTTTAGTCTTAGGATTGTTTGGGAATACCGACCTGATGTATTTAGATTCCAGACATTTGTGAAATGTTATAGTCTGGTTCTAAATCCCACCACAGAGCTGAAACTGCTCTCAGAAGTTCTAATGATGTTCTTAGAACTCTCCCTAGATCTGTCGTCAGCCTTTGAGATGGTACGTCTTTAATTCCTGCTCAGACAGGTTCTTGGTTTTAGTGATTTAGCTTTGAGTTGGTTTCAGTCGTATTCATCCTCTACTACATATCTGTTTTGTGGTGTTCCCCAAGGCTCAACTTTCGGTTCCCCTGTTGTTCATTTTCTACATGTTGCCCTTAGGAGAATATAAACTACCCGCTACTGTAACATTCTCTTAGAACAGTTATTAGTTCGGCACTTAAAGGTAGTACAAAATGGATAATGTTTTTAACAGTTTTGCACCAACGTGTCCAGCAGAACTTAACAGTCTCCATAATGCAACAGACCTCTGCATTCACCTGGGAAGATTTTACATGTGCCCAAAAGGAGGTGGATCCCCACCCCTCCTGTGGAACAACCTGCATCTTCAAACATGCAGAAATTTAGAAGAACGAAGTGCTCTGTTAGGAACATATAGAACAATCAGATCTCTGATGTATGATGGAGCTAGATCATTAAGGGCTTTATATGTGAGGAGGAGAATTTTAAATTCTATTCTGGATTTAACAGGGAGCCAATGAAGGAAGCTAAAGTAGGGGAAATATGATATCTCTTTTTTAATTTTCATCAGAACTCTTGCTGCAGCATTTGAATCAGCTGAAGGCTTTTAACTGCATTTTGTGGACATCCTGATAGTAAAGAATTACAATAGTCCAGCCTTGAAGTAACAAATGCATGGACTAGTTTTTCAGCATCACTCCTGGACAGGATATTTCTAATTTTGGCAATGTTCCGGAGGGGAAAGAAGGAAATCCTAGAAACCTGTTTAATATGGGATTTAAATGACATGTCCTGGTCAAAAATAACACCAAGGTTTTTTACTTTATTATCGGAGGTCAATTTAATGCCATCCAGGTTAAGTGATTGACTAAGCAGTTTCTTTTTTAAAGACTCCGGTCCAAAGACGACAACTTCTGTCTTGTCTGAATTTATTACAAACACCTGGAATATCCAGGAACAGAAGAACCAATTGGGAACAGACACAGCTGTGGATCAGTGGGAAGAGTAGCTGTGTTGCAATCCATAGTTTGATTCCAGCTGCCCCCTGCCTCATGTCAATGTGTCCCTTGGCAAGGCACTGAACCTTAAGTTGACAACCGATCTGTGTGTTGGTTAATGAATGTGTGTGTGAGTGTGAGTGAATGTGGCTCTAATGTAAAGCGCTTTGTATGGTCATAAATTCAGTCCATTTACATAACAGGAAGCTCCAGCTGTACAGAACTAGAAATCTGCTGCAACTTGCAGGATCTGATCTGTGGAAGAAATCTCTGGGTCTGAGCAGTAGTAAAGATCTCTAAACCACAGAACCATCAGGTTCTGGATCTGTTTGTCCAACAAGCCCCTTGCTCTTCTTCCTTGATAACTAGAGAGCTGTTTCACACTGTTTCCTTCCTGCTGGGGAAATATTCTGCTCCGAAGAAGCTGATGAACTGGACTGAACCATTCCAGAAAACACAACATTCAGAACCACGAAAAGGTTCCTGCAGATGGTTCTGCGGACGTATGGTTTAAACCTGATTCTGTTTGCTTGTTAAAACACTGAAACGGATCTTTACATGAATCTTTTCAGAACCATAGGGTCTTTAAAGGACCCATGTAGGTTTTGCTTAGAACCTGCATGTTCGGTTCTGCTGCGAGGCCCGCTCAGTTCTAGTCCAATCAGGAGCGTTTCTCTCTGCTGGCTTTGATGCCCACGCGCACACGTCGCTGTCATACATGTGCGGCTTCACAGAAACATCGGCTTCGCCACGATCGATCAGCAGTGGACGCGCACACACGCACGCTTTGGCTCGGTTCGGCTGCCTGATTGGCTGTTGGTGGATTCAAGCAGACAGCAGCTCATCGATCAGCGGCTGGATCAATCAGCAGGAGGGTCACGTGACTGCGGCGGGGCCTGCTTTCAGATCAGTGTCACATCTGGCGCGCGCAGCATCCCGCAGCCCAATTTCACTGCGGGATGTCGGTCAGTGTGTGCGCGTGCACGGTAGTGGGATTATTCTGCAAACAGACAGAAAAATAGGACACGAGCACGCTGCAGCTGGGCGTGCACGCGCAGCTCCGCGCAGAGTGTGTGTGTGCGCGTGCGCTGCAGATGCTGCGGACTCACCTCTGCTCACGCTGCTTCGGTCCATGTACATCGCGCAGCAGAACACAAATCCGGTCATTAAAGAGACGTTGGTGGGTGGGGAGAGCGGCTCCCCCGGTCCACAGCAGCAGAACAAACCGGCTCACCCACACACACGCACACTTAGGCACACACGGACCGGTTCGGAGGGTCCGAACCGACAGGCTACTGCTTCAGGACGGATCAGGCGGTGGATCCACGCGAGTTGGTTCTGCCCGGTGCGCGTGCGGCGGCGCAGAGAGAGGGGGCGGGGATGCTCTCTCTCTCTCTCTCTCTCTCTCTTCCTCTTCGGTTACCATGGCAACAAATTAAAAGAAAATGTGACAGGTACTCACGTGAAGTCAGCGCAAACTGTCAACAGAGTCTACAGAAACGTTTCAATAAAAAAATGCAACCAGATCCTCTGACATGCCATCGGTTCTGTTTCCAGGTTTCAATCGGTCCTCCAGGTTTTTAATGCGGTTCTGCTGTGAGCAATGTAATCTGCATGAAACCCAACCAGGTCCTCCGACACAGAGCAGAACACATCCAGCAGGTGTCGCACCGCCTGGACTTATCAGAATCAGAATCAGAATCAGCTTTATTGCCAAGTTTGTACATACAAACAAGGAATTTGACTCCGGTACACTTTGCTCTTTGGTTTTTGTTTTTGCACTACAGAATATACATATTTACAATGTACAATATACACATATATAAATAAAAAGGTGCATTTGCAACATCTGTATGCTGTTGTTTTGTATTTTATTGAATGTTCAACAGAGAAACAGCCTGAGGGAAGAAACTGTCTCTGTGGCGGCTGGTTTTAGTGAACAGCGCTCTGTAGCGTCACCTGAAGGTAAAACTCTAAACAGTTTATGTCCAGGGTGTGTGGGGTCTGCAGAGATTTTAGCAGCTCTTTTCCTGACCCTAGACCTGTATAAGTCCTGGATGGAGGGAAGGTCAGCCCTGATGATTCTCTCTAGTCCTGATTATTTGTTGCAGTCTGGACCTGTCCTGTTTTGTGGATGAACCAAACCACACTGAGATGGATGAAGACAGGACAGACTGAATGATGGCAGTGTAGAAGATGACCAGCAGCTCCTGTGGAAGGTTGAACTTCTTGAGTTGCCTCAGGAAGTACAGTCTCTGCTGGGCCTTCTTTCGAACAGTGTCTATGTGTGAAGACCATCTCAGGTCCTCAGAGATGGTGGTTCCTAAGAACCTGAAGTGATCCACAGCCGACACGGTGTTGTTGAGGATGGTGAGGGGGGTGTATGGAGGTGGTGTTTTCCGAAAGTCCACCACCATCTCCACAGTCTTGAGTGGGTTTAGCTCCAGGCAGTTCTGACCACACCAGTGGACCAGCCGATCCACCTCCTGTCTGTATGCAGACTCATCACCGTCCTGGATCAGTCCAATGACAGTGGTGTCATCTGCAAACTTCAGAAGTTTCACGGACGAGTCCGCTGAGGTGCAGTCATTTGTGTACAGGGAGAAGAGGAGTGGGGATAGAACACACCCCTGGGGGGCACCAGTACTTACTGATCTGGTTCGGGAGAAGATGCTCCCCAGTCTCTCCTGCTGCTGTCGGTCCGTCAGGAAGCTGTTGATCCACTGACAGGTGGAGGCTGGGACGTTGAGCTGAGTGAGCTTCTGGTGGAGGATGTCTGGTATGATGGTGTTGAAGGCCGAGCTGAAGTCTACAAACAGGATCCTGGCGTAGGTCCCTGGGTGGTCGAGGTGTTGCAGGATGAAGTGTAGACCTAAGTTAACAGCATCATCTGCCGACCTGTTTGCTCGGTAAGCAAACTGCAGTGCGTCCAGTAGAGGGCCTGTGATGTCTTTCAGGTGCTTCAACAACAGCCGCTCAAAGGATTTCATGACCACAGACGTCAGGGCTACAGGCCTGTAGTCATTTAATCCTAGGATGGTGGGTTTCTTGGGCACGGGGATGATGGTGGATCGTTTGAAGCAGGAGGGGACCTCACACTTCTCCAGTGACTTGTTGAAGATCCGGGTGAAGATCGGAGCGAGTTGATTTGCACAGGCTTTCAGGCATGATGGGGAGACGTTATCAGGTCCTCCAGCTTTCTTTGTTTTCATGCGCTGAAAGAGCCTGTTTACATCTTCCTCAGAGATCTTTAGTGCAGGCAGAGGATCTGAAGGTAGGGGGTTGGTTGCTTTGCTGGTCAAACCTGTTCCTGAATGGGATGTGGAGGAGTTGCTTTGAGGTGTGAATGGCTTCTTGTCATGTCTGCAGTAGAAGCCATTCAGACGGTTGGCCAGGCGAGGACTTTGTTCAGGAAGGGTGGTGGGGCTTCTGTAGCCAGTCAGGTTTCTCAGACCAGTCCATACAGCCGAAGTGTCACCAGTAGAAAGGCTGTTCTTCAGCTTCTCACCGTAGCTTCTCTTGGCTGCTTTGATCTCCTTTGTTAGTCTGTTCCTGGCCTGCCTGTACCGTGCCCACTCTCCACTGCTGTGAGCTTCTTCCTTGTCCCTGCGCAGATTCCTGAGGTGTGGAGTGAACCATGGCTTGTTGTTCCCAAAGGTGCAGAAGGTCTTGGTCTGCACACACATGTCCTCACAGAAACTGATGTATGATGTCACCACATCAGTTAGTTCGTTTAAATCAGTGGCTGAGGTTTCAAAAACAGTCCAGTCTGTGCATTCAAAGCAGGCCTGTAGCGTCTGCTTCGATTCCTCAGTCCACTTTTTAACAGTGTGAACCGTGGGTTTGGAAGCTCTTAGTTTTCTGTCTGTAAGTGGATGAGGTGGATAAGGCAATGATCTGAAAGTCCCAGAGCAGCCCTGGTAACAGCATGATATGAGTCCTTAAAAGCTGTGTAACAGTGGTCCAGTGTGTTTTTGTCTCTGGTGGGACACTTAATATGCTGTCTGTATTTTGGGAGCTCATTAGAGAGATCTGCGCTGTTAAAATCTCCCAGTATTATGATGAAAGAGTCAGGGTGTTTTTTCTCCACGTCTGTAATCAGCTCAGCAAGATGTTTTTCCGCGGCAGAAGTGCAGCCATGCGGAGGAAAATATGAGCCAATTATTATAAACGAGGAAAACTCTCTTGGTGAATAAAACGGTTTACAGATTATGGAAAATGACTCCAGATCCGGACTACATGTTTTCCCAGCACTTTTATGTCTCTGCACCAACCTTCGTTTATATAGAAGCAGATTCTGCCTCCTCGCTTCTTCCCTGATAGCTCCGCGCTGCGATCCGCTCTGAGCAGCTGGAAGTCCGGTATCAGCAGTACGCGGTCCGGGATGTTGTCACTCAGCCATGTCTCGGTGAAGCAGAGAACCGCTGATCTGCGGAGGTCCGAGTTTTTTACCGGTGAGAAGAGTAGCTCGTCCATCTTGTTGCTTAGAGAGCGGACATTTGCCAGGTGGATTGAAGGCAGTGGTGTACGAAGTCCTCTTTTGCGGAGCTTTACCAGGGCGCCAGCTCGCTTTCCCCTCCGATGCCTCCGGCGCAGTATCCCGTAGAGCGCCGCCGCTCCGCTTGCCAGAAGCTCAGTGAACCTCTACCTCAGAGCAGCAGTTAACCTTCTGACCTCAACAAGTATAAGGAAAACACACACATTCATTGTGAAGGAGACTGTTCCACTGACCCACACACACCCAGAACAGAACCAGAACTGACAATGAATGTGGAACTGCACACAGAAAAAAAATCATTTAGCAGGAGAATAAATGTTTGATCTGATCTGATTCCAACCATCTTTTCTCATTGATCAAGGAATCAACCCAGAGTTCCTCCAGACTTCCCTTTAAACCAAACATCAGGGTCCGATTTCACAGAGATCCTCAGAGTCTCTCAGAGAGCTCCAAACTGAGCCCAAAGATTCCTGCCAAGGAGTCTCAGCTTCAGAGTTGCTAGGTATGAAGCTGTCTTCTAAGAGCTGTGATTGGTTGTTGAAAGAAACAAACGATTAATCAACTGAAAGAAATTAACCAAAATTATTTGTCACACAGCATCATGTTTGAACGTAGCTTATTTACATGCTCATCATTATGATTTATTGTCACGTTTACTCTCCATGCTGGTCGTTTTCATACTTCATCTATTTCATAATAATTAGGTTCATATTAAAATTAAATTCAGCGTTTTACTGTGAATCTCCTCCTTGTTTAATGAGGTTTAGTTTAGTAAAACGACCAAAACAAAACGGAGGAAAAAAGGTGGAGAAAAGCGAACTGAACAGAGGAACAGAGCCTGCTGGTGGAGGAGAAGAGAGGAGTGTTAAAGGTAGATTTGGTCCTGGGATCACGGTGGGAACCAACAGACGTTCCCAGCAGATCAATGTTCCCTCTGCTTTCAGCACCAGCCTGGAATGTGAGCAGCTCTGGTTCCTGCTGCATTCAGAAGCTAGAGAGGAGATAGCAGCACCAGAGAACTTCTCCACAGACGGGGAGTGTTGGAGATGACCTTTTAGGCTGAGGCTGCTGACATCATCATGAACAATACAGCAGATACTGATTCACCTCCTTTACATCTTCCTGCTCTGGATATAGAGCTCAGATTATTGGACTGTTGGATAGTTTGTATGTATGTATATATATATATATATATTCTAGTTTTTACATTTTTTTCCAAATCAATTTTTTGAAGCATTTTACAGTCTGTAAATAATTAAATAAATTTGTACTATATTGTGCCCCGCGATAAATTGGCGACCTGTCCAGGGTGAACCCCGCCTCCCGCCCGTAGACTGCTGGAGATAGACACCAGCTTCCCCGAGACCCACTATGGAAGAAGCGATATAGAAAATGACTGAGTACTATATTGTTCTTAATTTTGTTCACTTTTTATTCATTGTAATTTATTATTATTGTTGATGGTGGTCAGAGAGCCCGGTGGCCCTGATTGTATGGCAGCCTCACTTCTGTCAGTGTATGAATGGGTGGATGAAAGATTGTAGTGTAAAGAACTTTTAGGTCCTTGGACTTGATAAAGGGCTAAACAATTATAGGCCATTTACTGATTACCATTGTTTCTATTATTTATTGATCCTTCCTAATATCACCTTACTAGAGGTTGACCTTTAACCTGTCCTGCTGCTGAAACCATTTAATTTAATAATAAAGTTAATCTTATCTCTATATTAATAATTGTATGATTGTTCTAGAAGTTTATGTTCTCATTGACTCGACTGTTTAGAGGGTGGATCTCTGCACCATGGAGCTGGTAGCGTTTTATTCATCTGTTGTTCATTGGAGGAGAAGATCTCTCCTTTCTCTCCGTCTTTCCTCCATCTTCTCTGCTTCAGACACTCTTAGGTTCACTAAAAGTCCTCCTCACTGCTCTGAACATCTCCTCACGTTAGGAGCTCTCTGAAGATGCTTCATGAATAACATTTATCTAAGCCAGCGAAATTCTCAGATTTTTCTTAGAATGTTGTCACTAGGAGCTACTAGTAGTCTGAGGGTTCTCTGGGAATACGGGCCCTGATCTTTGGACCATTTAGAACCTATTCAGTATCAGGGAAAGGACAGAACACAGCTTGAAACTAGAAAACATGTTTAGACCCAACTCTGCAGAGACTGATGCATTTAATGACCCCAGGAAACCAGGATTCTCTCATATTTGAGATTCTGTTGCAGAACCAGAATTAGCGTGTTTCCAATTGTTCTCTCATGAACTTTAATAAGGAACCTGCTAACTGAGGCCTGTAGAGTCTGACATGGACCTCTGGGTTCTTCTAACCTTGAGCTGAAGCTTAAACCTGATGTGAGAACTTGTCGGAGTTCTTCTGTTTAGGTTGAAACCATAATGCTGAACATGGACCTAAGTTTGGGTTTGATCATGAAGCTTTTAATCAGGGTCCACCTTCTGCTCGTCCAGCTGACCTCTTCACAGAGAAGAGGATACACACACCACAGCCAGCAATCAGGCCACCATCAGGAATCTAAATATAATGAATCATTAACATCCAAAATATCTGAACATCTGCAGCGACTGAAAACCAGAAAGTCAGAAGTCCTGCCAGTCCAAACCAATTAACAGTGACACTGAGGAGGATTTTCAGGAATCTGATGTTAGATTCCGGTTCACAACCAGATTTTACATTCAGCTGTTGGGAAAAATCTTGGAGTCAACAGAAATGAAAGACAGCAACAGGAGGAACTGTGAGAAAACAGCTGAAGGAGAAGGAGCAGAACTGGAACCATCATTACCATCTGAACAGGAAAAAAACAAGGTTCTGGTTGGCTGAAGAGAAGCAGTCACAGACTGTGGATGATTGGACCAAAGTGGGATCCAGGGATGAATCCTGGACATGATGCTGGAACGTTCCCAGTGGAACATGTGAAGTTGTGTGTGAAGAACAGCAGCAGATTTCAGTTGCAGTCAGTGGTGATCTGGAGCTTCAAGGAGGTCAGAACCTCTGTTTTATCAGCTCACTGATCCAAAGCTCATTTGGCCCATTCTACCTTCACAGCTTCAATAGTAAAGCTGTAGCTTTGAAATATTTACAGTACATTTTTCTTTCATGTAGTCAGGAGACACAAAACACAACCAGACTAGTCAACAGATGGTAAATATTACATTTGGATGTTATTTTTTAAGAAGTACTCAACTTTATTTCACAGTTTTAGCTAAAAAATGAAAAGATTACCAGATAAACTAGTTTAATACATTTTAATTTTATTATCAACTTGACTCTTGTAGTTTTGTTCGTAGTTCTTGGTCTAACTTCAGATGAGTTCCCACAGGGGCTGATGTTCAACCAGAGGTTGACCTTTGACCTTGGACAGACACACCTCCCTTCCCCAGCAGTAATGCGCCCGTCGTCTTTGAGTTTCACAGAGACGATTGAAGCTGATAGTGTGTGTGTGTGTGGGGGGGGGGGGGGTCTGCATGATTCAGTCACCTCCTACAGTCAGTCAGTCAAAACCAAAACCTCAGAGTACAAATGATACACACTGGGTGAAGTGTAGCTTAATGAGCTACAGTCTGTCTGAGGTCAGAGGTCAAACATCAGGTCATTAAAGCTTCCAACGATGATATTCCTTCAACTCCAACTGTTCTCTGAATCCACATGTTCTCCCTCTGACTGGATCTCTGCTCACCATTAGAAGAAAGAAACTGCAGCCTGATATTCAGCAAAACAAATCCAGAGCCAAAAATACCAGCCGGGAAACCAGGAGTTCACCCTGGAGTCAGAGGATCCGGAGCCACACACACACACACACACACACACACACACACACACACACACACACACACACACACACACACACACACACACACACACACACACATATGAATGAAGAGCTTGAAGTTAAAAATAGAGGACAGGAATGAGAGCTCCAACTTTATTCCCGTGTGTGTGTGTGTGTGTGTGTGGCATCACAGTGAGAACCATTTTCCTGATTTCACCATCAAATTGAGGACCGTTGGTACCAAAGTGAGGACATTTTGCTGGTCCTCACGACCTATTTTGCTAACGGTTAGGTTTAGGACTAAGGTGTGAATTGAGTTTAGGTTAAGGTTAGGGTTAGGCATGCACTGGTAATGGTTAGGTTTAGGGTTATTGTCAAGGTTAGGGAATAGAAAGGGTTGAAAATGACTGAAAATCAATGGAAGTCAATGGGAGTCAACACATGGTCCTCACTACATATAGCAAAACAAGAGTGTGTGTGTGTGTATAAGGATTTGGACATCTCTCATAGGTCCACCAGGACAACCATCGACCTACAGAGTTTCTTCCTGCTGCTCTAGAACCAAACCAGCGTATCCTTCCACCCACCGCCTGCTATCTGAGAAGAAGTAGTTCCAGGTCTGACCACACTCTGCAGCCTCAGCAGAGACCAGTTTCTATCTGGTTTTAAGTCTCTGCTGTTTTTGGGTCCAGTTCAGACGCTGCTCATTATTCCAGTAGCTTTTTCTACCTTCAGAAGAACAACATTTAGCAGAACTTTAAGTTTCCAGCAGTTTGTTAATTAGTCCTTTGATCCAACAGTTCAGCCCTCCTGGTTCTGCTGCTTTATTCCTCCTGAAATGTTTCCATAAACTGGTGTTTTCAGATGATTTCTGGATTTTCTTCATTTTCTGTTCAGGTCACTTTGGAACTGGAGCCTAATCATTTATTGTCTTCCACACAACACTCCACTCACTAATCTGTGGTTCTGATGTGGTCCTGGACGTTCTCTCGGTTCCTCTCTGAACACTGAAACCTAAAGAAGTTCTGAACTGAGGGAGTTGTCATGGTTACCACCAGAAGTTGCTGTTTCACAATGAAGACCCCTTATCCCAAACAAAATAAACGGGCTGCACAAGGTTCACCAACCAGAACCAGATTCATGTGACTGGGTCACATGTTTACTTCAGTCTCACCCTGTAAAACAATCCATCCAGCTGGAGACACTCATTGATCCGTTATAAACCAATCCCTTGATGATCTGGCTCGGTTCTTCCTGCAGTAGTGGGTCCCATCAAAGGAAACACTGAACAGAACCCTGCAGCACCAATAGAACAGAGATGAATTTAACATAACCTTAACCTGGTTCTGAACCTGCATACAGCAGACGGCCCGGTCCGCGATGTGTGTGTGTATGATTGGATTATTGTGCAACGTGGTCATGTGACTCTTTTTCTTGCTTAACGTGGAAGCATCATGTGACCTCAGCTGCAGTAACGAGCTTCTCATCTAATTAGATTCACTCTAATGTGATGAAGAGCACTCTTCTGACCTGCAGCCACAAACCACAGGAACCCTGGAGACCAGAACCAGACAACCAGTCCAAAGGCTGATCTCCAGAACCTAAATCTGTGTGAAACCACCTGAAACAATAATGAGTGGCTTAAGGTCATCAGGTCCTGCCCCTGAGGTGAAGTTTAGACACAAGACGTCCAAGAGCAGCAGAAGAAGACATACCAATACAGACATCAGTCCATGTCCGTCTATCCATCCAGGTCCATTCATTCCTTCATCCATCCATCTAAAACATTGTTATCTCTTACATTACGAGAACATCTGAGAAAGACTTTTTCCAGACATCCCAGTCCATTTCAGACCCAACAGAACTCTCAGACAGAGGTTGGTTCACTAGGACACAACACGCAATCTGAGCGGCGTGGTGTTTGCAGTTCAGGGCAGCGAGGAACACCCAGACCTTTATGTTGGAGAAACTGAGCCGCTGCTCCATGGCTTCAGGCAGGAGAGCCAGGTCCTAAGGACAGGGCTCAGCTGTGCAGCCACACCTCCAGGATTAGGGACAATCTTTTGAGGACCAGAGTGTTCATAGTTTGATCTAAGATCCATGGTTTGACAGAAGAATGAAGGAAGCTATTTTCACCAAACAAGAGAACGAACTCTGAAGAGGCGAGGTGGTCTCAGATTTCTGCTGTACTGTTCAACCTCAAGAACTAAAGTCCAGTTGTTTAGTTTTTTTAACCTTTCTTGGATCCATGTGCTGGATGACTGAGCATCCAACATCCAGTTCACAGACTACAGGTTCATCCATGCCTCCTGGTTCACCTTGTTGCAGGTGAGCCGATCTAGTGCTGAAGAGCCAGTGTCCTCCATGTGTTCCTGCTCCAACACCGCTGATTCAGACAATGGACGTGCCACCTCAGTTTGACACCAGGTTCTGGAGGAACCTGTGAACGACCATGTCGGATGGAGCAGGAAACATGCAGCAGCACCTGAGGACCCCTGTTTTACAGACACAAAGGCAGCAATGAACTCACCTGTCCTCTGGATGGCGCTGTTGTGTGCCGCAGTGTGGAGGTGATAGGAGAACCTCATGGTGCTGAACTGGCTGGAGAAGGAGGGAGCAGGTAGGCTGACCCCCAGAAGGGTGCTGCGAGGTCGGTTCAACTGCATGCCAACACCTGTAGAGGTACCTGAGGCCAGGTCAAAGGTCACAGTCTTTCTGGCCTCAGAACATCCTCCGGGCCCTCTCAGGTGGACTCAGCTCCAGCTCTTACCCTCAATGGTTCTTCACAGTTACTTTGTGTCTCAGCGGAACCAGACAGAAAAATTCTGGTTCTGATTTTCTACAGCAGGAACTGAGCCCCATTCAGGACTAAAGTCCAGCTTTAGGTGGTTCAGTCCCTGCTGGATCCCTATGTTGGTCTGGTCTCCTGGTTCTGGTGTCTCTCCTCTTTCATCCTCCCTCTTCCCCCCATCTTTCCATATTTCTGTCACTGTTTCAGGAGGTTCATGTTCTGACTGTTCTGAACTCCATCTCAGTCAGCTGCTCTGAGGACAAATTTTATCAGGACCGTTTCCTCTAGGCTGGGGACCCGGTCCCCCCTAGCTGCTCCCAGATCAGATCTGAAGAGTCTTGAAGTGGAGTTACAGTGTCCTTGTAGTTTTCTTTATGAATGTGCTGACTCAGATCTCCAGGAGCTCCATCTGTGCTCCTGGTTGTGCTCCTGGTTCTGGTCTGATCCTGGTTCTGCTCTGGTCCTGGTCCCTCTCCTCCTTTAACATTCTAGCTCCCTCTGAAAGTTTTCAGTTTCATTCAGACAGCAGCTCGGTCGTTCGAGCAGAGTTAGAGTCTGATCTGAGCAGCAGACTGACACCAGAACTCCTCCTCCTCCATCCAGACATCTGACCCCAGAGCTGCTCCCCCTCCCTCCGTCTCGCTCCGTCGTCTGGTTCTCATTTTCTCTGCTTCTTGTTTTTTCCAGGCTGGAATCTGGAGCAAAAGGAAAATCGGGGAGCAGAATTCCAGCAGGACATTTTCCAAGCTACTCCATTTCCTTTTTTCCTTCTTACAAGAGCAGCAGAGGAAGCAGTCAGCCAGCAGCGACCTCCACCTGCCCAGTCCCACTCAGGTTTTTAGAAGTTCTTTAATCAGGCAGAACTTTAGTCTGATCTTCTGACACCTTTTGCCTCCTGCTGGTCATGACAAGTATTATCCTGTTTACTGACTGATGTATAAAGTCAACTCCCTTTTTAGAGATGATGAGCTTTAAAACCATCACTAGAAAATAATCCAGATGAGTTTAAATATGCTGAGCAATGCATATGCTGGATACGCCCAGGGAGGGAGTCATCATCAACTGTCGAACAGCCAATCAGAATCAGCTTTATTGCCAAGTTTGTACACACAAACAAGGAATTTGACTCCGGTACCCAGCGGTACACAAAGAAGAAGCCAATACTAAAAATGGACAAACTCACAATCATTGGACTCAAACCAAAAACATCAGCCGGTTCTGGTAGAAGAAACGTCCTCTGGTCTGAACCCGTTTCAGGGTTTCCAACATCCCATCGTTGCACAGGATAAAGAGAGCTGTTCACATTCAGAATGTTCCACATTAATAGTCAAACTAATTCATCACGAGAAGAACATCTGAGAACTTCAACAAGTTTAAATGGTTTCCAAACTTCTCTTCTAGCCCACAGTTAGAGAGAAAGCTCAAAGTAGAGAGGTCCATTGTTCTTCAGAGGATCCAGCACATTTACTGACGAGAGGTCCAACTAAAACCTGCAGCACTGTCCAGTAGGTGGCGCTCTAATTGGTGAAGTACCTGAAGGAAAGAGAGGCTGAGCTTCCATAAGGACGGGCGTCAGAAAAACAGAGAGGGTCTGGCTGCTGACTGTATCTGACGGAGCTTTGGCTGTAAGGAGTAGGAAGGAGGGGGACGGCCGTCACCTTCCAGCTGGAGGAGCGGGACGGAGTGGGATGTCTTTGATAAACCGTTACACTTAGCAGACAGGCAGAAAGAGGAGCGTTCAGGACACACCACCATCCTGGTTTCCGACTAACTGCAGCGCCCCCAGCTGGCAGCAGACTAATTTAGAAAATTAAATGAGTTTGGATCTTTAACACAGATGATCATTGGCTGGTTCAGTCAGAAAGCCTCATGTTCTGACCCAATCATTCAAAGACTGAAACATCTGAACTGTGGACAGAGTGCAGCAAAACAGACTGAGGAACCGAGCCTGTGGCAGGATGGGCCTCCAGAACTAGAACACTGGTGATGATGGTTTCTGAAAATATCCAAATGTTTCCAGGAGGGCTTCCTCAGTGGAACATCTCATCCTGATCGGTTCTGAGCTGCAGCAGACTGTAAGACCCAGCTGTGACCATCAGACCCATAACAACTCCTGTTCAGAGCCTGGTCAGGAACAGATCCACTCTGAGGGATCAGGGGTACCACAGCAGAACCCAAATCAAGGTTCTTCAGCTGTTGTCCTGCAGGGGGCAGCAACGAGCAGCATCATCGACATCATCGTGACAATTTATTAAAAACATTTTTATTAATCCTTAGAAAAACAAAAATAAAATAATTTGCGGCAGCAGAATACGGCTGACGTCCCTCAGAAGACGTCTGAACGGCGATTCCTCAGGCTGTAACGAGGCTGGGGCTGAAGAGATTCAGTAAATTATAAAGAAGAATGAAGAACCAGATTCCTGAAGACTCATAAGAAGGTTCTAAAACATGATTAAATGTTCTGGGGCTGGAACAGTAACAGCTGATCTGGTGATACACAGAGATGATTGCATCATGTGACCAAAAATCACTGCAGACACACCTTCCTGTTCTCCACCAGGACGCTGTAGACCAGGGGGGAGGAGGGGGGAGGATGTCGGCCTGGGCTCTGAACTGATGCATGATGGGAGGTGGAGTGATGGAGGAGATGTATGCTCTGACCTGAAGGAGAACCTAGGAGAAGGTCAGAGGAGATCAGGTGAGATGGACCACTGACACATTTACAACTTCATTATTTTCCTCCCAAAAACTCTAATGATAAAAACTTTTGTTAAAAAAGTTTTTGTTTTTTATCCCACAAAATATAAACTGTTTTATATTTCAAAGTAAGAATCATATGTATACAGAGCCTTCAGCATGAATAAGAGTAATAAAACTAAGCACTGATAAAATGTTGAGTATGACAAGAGGGAGCTGCTCCCAGTTCAGCTCCGAAGGAAAAATGAGCTGTTTAAATGTTTTACAGACATTGGGCCTAAGGCCTGCACACACAGGAAGTTCATCAGTAAAACATGAGGAGAAAACTGGAAAACCAAGCAGACAGAGAACCTGTCTAACCTCAGAAAACCTTCAGCTTTGTAGAAAAAGGCAGAAGGTTTGGTCCATCTCTGCCTGCTGTCAATCCCCCATGCCCTCTACTGTGGTTAGCCACGAAACTTTCAGATCGTCCAGAATCGCTTGGCTTAAAGTACTTCAACGCTTTAGACCCATTGGACCTTTGAAAATGTTGAAAAACTTCTTCCACTGTTAATGTGTGTTCAGAATGACCGCGAGTTCAGCAGTTTTTTCGGCTCATACACGTGCTGTCGCCCGCCTGACATTTCGCCAGCAATTGGCGTGTCTAATGGACGACAACGCTCCACTCGTTCCATCACGTCATCAAATAAGAGGAGCTTCTATCTGCTGCTTGCCGGTTTCCACTCAGCATGGTGCGAGTCACGGTGCTTTCTTTATGGAAAGCCGAACAACGCTGCCGGCATCAACCTCCCTGGGTTCACCAGAGACACAGTTTGGACAGTACCACCGCCTACTCCAGGAGCAGCGTCTGGATCACGGTCGCTTTCAGCGGTACTTCCATCTATCCAGGACCCAGTTTGAGGACCTGCTGTCCCACATTGGGGGACGAATCAGCCTCCGGGACACCAACTACAGGCGCTGTATCCCCACTGCAGAGCACCTGTTCATCTGTCTTCGGTGTGAAAATAAATCTCAGCTCAACAGAAAAACAGCCACATCTAACTGTCCACATCTCCTAAATATAATAAACATTTTTGTGCCTAAACATATGGACGAGGACCAGCTAAATGCACCAGGCAAGAGCTGATGTGACAACAGAATGTAGCATGGTAGCCATAAGTATTGATAAATATGTAATAACGGCTGATCGGCCACCTAGAAATAAGGCTTGCTGACATATGCATCTGAAAGTGAAATACTTTCCTACATGAACATAGATGTTCCCTGAGCAACTGCTGGGAGTTTCATACCTGACAACTGGGCTTGTATGACAACTATGACAACAGAAAAGTTCAGATTTCTCAACTCCAAATGACTCACTCCTGTCACGTTATTCCCGTTCGGTCTGAACACGCCTTTAGAAGAAGACCTTCCCACTCCATTCACCAGTAGAAGAAGACCTTTCCGGTCCAATTATTATATTTCCATCATTTTTGGAATTACCTTTTATCTGGATTTTAATTGTTTTGACATTTTCAGGGATAATTCGGTCAAAAAGGTCTCCAAACATTCAATGATTTATTTTAAAGCCTCGGCTCTGAGGGGTTGTTGTTTATTTAGTATTTTTCTGATGCTGAATTAAGAGCGAGATGCTGTCGTTGCTGAACCGCTGCATTAAAGTTCAACCAAAAGTGAAAAAGATGTTGTGGACATGTTGATTTTTGACACCTGCTTTAATATTTAGCAGTAAAAAGTCTGGTTGCTTGTATTCAATGTTTTAAGGAGCTTCTTAAAGGTTATTTTAGCCCAAAGTCTGTAAACTATACCACTGAGATCTACATTAAAGCCAATGAAATAAACCTGGCTCAGTAACAAAAGCCTGAAGGGCACCCAGGGTATGGGCTGAGACACCACCAAGAGACACTTAGAAAGCTGAGGTGAAGATCCTATGGGACTTTCAGGTCCAGATAATTCACCAGGTGATGTTAACCAACCAGACGTGTTGGTGGACAGGCAGACGAGAGGGTAGGAGTGAAAGACTCTGATCTAAAGATACACCATAATCAAGAAGAAAACATGAGAATATCATGGATCTGCTGAACTTCAGCTTGGCCGCCACAAGCATTCATAGGGTCACCTCTTCCCATCATTGTGAAGCAGAATTGGCCAACATCTCCCACTAACAGGGAACACGAGTCAGGTTAGGATAACATGTTGTCGTAATAATAGTATTTCTCTCTAAAGTCAGCTGACCTGTACGTTCCAGGGGAGACAGGTGGAAGGAGTCTGTCGCCAGTGATGATATCATGGTGGACTCCTCAAGCCTCTCTGCTCTTTTGGTCTCTGAGCTCCTCTGGAAAACAAGCAGCAGCTGGTGCAGATCAGGAAGCAGCATCAGGTGATTAAGGTGTGTTTATCTCCTGCTGACCTCACCTTTCCATCCAGCTGACAGTCCTCAAGCTTCTTCTCATCTGCTAATCTCTCTGAAAACAAAAAGAGGCTCCAAAAAGCCACAACCCCGCTGCACCTGATCACCTTATCTGGTCTCACCAGAACACTCACCTGCGCGCTGCAGTGCCTCCTGCAGGCTTTTGTGCGTCTCTCTGAGCTGCTGCAGCACCTGCAGGCTCTGCTGAACCGGGTCTCTGTAGCGAGCACACACCAGCAGCAGGACACACACTCCAACACACACTGATAGGCGCCGCAGCATGCCCACATACGCAGAGACCAGCTCCTGAACACACAACACACACACACTGAGCGACTAGAGTTCACCTGTACCAGGTGAGCTCCAGGGGTCTCATGTACAGCAAGTGTATATGCAGAAGAACCTGTGGTACGCCATTTATAACACAAGCATCCAGATAATAATGAAGTGAAGGTGAGCAGCTCCATGGCCGGCCTATGAACGTTACTAGAGTGTCTGGAACCTTTGGTGACACTTAGACCCTTAATAAGAAAGTATTGTACACAAACTATTGTAGCAAATACTAAAATATGCAATACCCTCAAAAACAACTGGCTTTATCATTATCATTAATATTACTCGTACTCTCTCACTCGTCTTCCGCTTATCCGGGACCAGGTCGCGGGGGCAGCAGACTCAGCAGAGACACCCAGACGTCCCTCTCCCCAGACTCCAGCTCCTCCGGGGGGGAGCCCAAGGCGTTCCCAGGCCAGCCGAGAGACATAGTCCCTCCAGCGTGTCCTGGGCCGTCCCCTGGGCCTCCTCCCGGTGGGACGTGCCTGGAACACCTCCCGAGGAAGGCGTCCAGGAGGCATCCGGTATAGATGCCCGAGCCACCTCAACTGGCTCCTCTCGATGTGGAGGAGCAGCGGCTCTACTCCGAGCTCCTCCCGGATGGCCGAGCTCCTCACCCCATCTCTAAAGGAGAGCCCGGCCACCCTACGGAGGAAGCTCATTTCAGCCGCTTGTATCCAGGATTTCGTTCTTTCGGTCATGACCCAAAGTTCTTGGCCATAGGTGAGGGTAGGAACGTAGACCGACCGGTAAATCAAAAGCTTCGCTTTTCGGCTCAGCCCTCTCTTCACCACAACGGACCGGCAAAGCGCTCCCATTACTGCGGCAGCCGCACCGATCAGTCTGTCTATCTCCCGCTCCATTCTTCCCTCACTCGTGAACAAGACCCCGAGATACTTGAACTCCTCCACTTGAGGGAGGGACTCCTCTCCAACCTGAAGAGGACAAGCCACCCTTTTCCGGTCGAGTACCATGGCCTCTGACTTGGAGGAGCTGATCTTCATCCCAGCCGCTTCACACTCTGCTTCAAACCGCCCCAGCGCATGCTGTAGGTCTCGGCTAGAGGGGGCCAGCAGGACCACGTCATCTGCATAAAGAAGAGACGAAATCCACTGGTCCCTAAACCAGACCCCCTCCAGCCCTTGGCTGCGTCTAGAAATCCTGTCCATAAAAGTTATGAACAGGACCGGTGACAAAGGGCAGCCCTGCCGGAGTCCAACATGCACCAGGAACAGGTCCGACTTAGTGTCGGCAATGCGGACCAAACTCCTGCTCCGTTCGTACAGAAATCGGATGGCCCCTAATAAAGGGCCCCCAATTCCATACTCCAGGAGCGCCTCCCACAGGGCAACACGAGGGACACAGTCGAATGCTTTCTCCAGGTCAACGAAACACATGTGGAACGGTTGGACAAACTACCATGAAGCCTCGAGTACCCTGTAGAGGGTATAGAGCTGGTCCAGTGTTCCACGGCCGGGACGAAAACCACACTGCTCCTCCTGAAGCCGAGGTTCGACTATCGGCCGGACTCTCCTCTCCAATACCCTGGCGTAGGCCTTACCAGGGAGGCTGAGGAGTGTGATCCCCCTGTAGTTGGAACACACCCTCCGTATGAAGGAGGTTTGGTCTGCCAGTCCAGAGGCATTGTCCCGACCGCCACGCAATGTTGAAGAGGCGTGTCAACCATGACAGCCCTATAGCATCCAGAGACTTGAGGTAATCAGGGCGGATCTCATCCACCCCTGAAGCCCTGCTACCGTGGAGCTTTTTAACCGCCTTGGTGACTTCAGCCTGGGTGATGAAAGAGTCCAACCCCGAGTCCCCAGCCTCTGCTTCCACCAGGGAATGGGTGATGGCAGGATTGAGGAGATCCTCGAAGTACTCCTTCCACTGCCCGATAATGTCCCCAGTTGAGGTCAGCAGCCTCCCACCCCCACTGTAAACAGTGTTGGTGAAGCACTGCTCCCCCCCCCGAGGCGCTGGACGCTTTGCCAGAATCGCTTCAAGGCCAACTGATAGTCCTTCTCTATGGCCTCACCGAACTCCTCCCAGGCCAGAGTTTTTGCCTCTGCCACAGCTGCGGGCAGTAGCATCGACAATAGATGTGGAGAACATGGTCCACTTGGACTCTATGTCTCCAACCTCCCCCAGAATCTGGTCAAAGCTCTCCCGGAGGACGGAGTGGAATACATTCCTAGCAGAGAGCTCCGCCAGACGTTCCCAGCAGACCCTCACTATGCGCTTGGGCCTGCCAAGTCTGTCCGGCTTTCTCCTCTTCCAGCAGATCCAACTCACCACCAGGTGGTGATCAGTGGACAGCTCAGCCCCTCTCTTCACCAGAGTGTCTAAAACATGCGGCCGAAGGTCTGACGACATGACAACAAAGTTGATCATCGACCTCCTGCCTAGGGTGTCCTGGTGCCAAGTGCACTGATGGACACCCTTATGCTTGAATATGGTGTTCATTAATATTCTTTAATATTACGAATATCTTTATTATCATCATCATCATCAGAGGGTAAGAAAATGCGACAGAGGATTTTCTGGCCCAAGATGAAGACCATCTCATCTTGGAGGTTCTTTGAGGTGCAACCCGTCTTGTGGTGCAGAACCGAGATGAGCTGTGTGCTTCCTGTAGCTTTTCAGCTGTAGAGCCCGCTGGGGTCCTAAAAAAAGAGGCATTTCAGAGGGATCTAGCAGACCGGTGGGCACCATGTCAGTCAGCATTTCCATTAAATGGAGCTGATGGGCCAACATTACGGATTAGATTTCCTGAGGTACCTGAAGCAATCAGCTGCTCCTATGCTGCAATAAACGCAGCTTCACTGGGGAAAGATCTCAACATGAACTGGAAGCATTTTCATCCAATCAACTTATCTGTGATGCACAAATGCTTTGGACCAACGGTGTGGTGAGGTAGTCTGGCCCGATTCCTTCATTCTAATGAGCAGCATAGGAACAGCATCAGTAGTTGGGTGAATGATCACATGTAAAGACTGAAATGCTGCAGCTTCACTCCTTCATTCATTTACAGTTACAGTGTGTGGAGCCATCAAAGTCATGGACGCCATAAACGAATACTAGTATCTGCGGAGTCTGTTTACACGCCTCGTTCAGGAGCATCTTCAACACTTCTCATTGGGTTCTACTTTGTCCTGTGAGAAAACACGATATTGGACTGTGCAGCCAGGAGGACCACATGTACACGGATATGTGGATGGAGGTGTGCTGGATCCACAGGAAGCAGTTCTGTTAACCGTTTTAGTAGAACGTCCACACCAGTGTTTGTACATGAGACCCCAGGTGAGCCTACTGACCACGTGCAGGTGTTCCGGATGATCAGAGCTCAGCACAAACTGGTAGATCTTCTTCTCCAAGTAGAAGTTCAGGCACACCAAAGCCAGCAGCACCAACCTGAACACAGAAAACATCAGGAGATGATCAGGTTAAAATCAGCAAACACGCAGGTATGCTACAGCTGTCTGTTATGTTCTAAAGGTTCTACAGGTTTCTCTGGATCATCTTCTGAAACTGAAGCTGACTGAAGACTCAAGAGGGAACCTCAAAAGGAACTGGATCTTCCAGAGTAGACCCATCATTTAATCCAGATGGAGGCTCAGCTGTATGAAGTCAGCCTAAACTGAATCCAGAACCTTAGTCTGATTTATCCAAACAGGCGTGTTCATAAGGATGGCTTCTAAAAGCTCCTTTCTCAGCATGTCAGGTAAGCAGAGGACAATCTAAAGTCAGCAGATTCCTGTTCAACGACCCACAGATCAGAACTGGGTCACCACCAGGAAGAAAAACTTAAGTTTTGACTGTGATCCATCAGTTCAACCAGAACAGAATCAGTAAAGGTTCTCTGTGGGTTCTTCCTTTAGTTGTCCACCTTGAAATTACTGTGCAGATGTTCCACTCATCAACATGAAACAGTTTTATGGATCATCATCCCATGACTGGGATCAGGAACTTGTTTACATGCCTTCTAACTAGTCCAACTGCTCCATCTGCTGGTATAAGCTAGTACTGCCTCGTACCACTGCTGTAGAATCAGAAATGAAGAAACATTTCAGGAATAATTTAAACGACCTGGTTTATCATCAGTAAGTGATCCAATCAAACCTGTTAGCTGAGGTCGAAATTAGTGATAAAAACCTTGAGACTCTCCAGAGCAACTAGCTTCACCTGGCTGCAGATGAAGGTGGGGCGACAAGGAGTTACCTGGCTCTGGAGGAGCGTGGGGTGGAGGTGATGAGGTAAGAGGTGCAGAGAGCAGCAGCATTGTAGCAGCAGGAGCTCAGACTGTAGGCCTCCATGAGGAGGAAACTCTGCATGAAGGAGATTCTGTTGAAGAGCTCGGACAGCGCCACCTGCTGCTCCCTAGAGACACTGCTGAGGTCTGAGAACAGGGACTGCAGACCTGAGATCAGCATGCGGACAGGAGGAGACAAAGACAGACAGCAGACAATGTGGACAATCAGCAAACTGAAATAAATTAAAACTCCTCCCAATGAGACTGGACTATGGGAAGAAACTTGTGCCATCAGAAATGGAAGTGATCTGACTGAATCTGTATTTGCATAATTTTAAATTAAATGCATTGGTTTGAAAATAAATTTCATGAATGAATTTAAACTGAAACTGAATTCGTTTGCTTTGAAACTGAATTTCGTTATATTAAAAATTCAGTTTGATTACTTTCACTTTCAAATCTACAATTCAATTTCAGTTCCAAAATTCAGTTTTGTGTCACACATCCGGGTCCTTGGAGCCACAGATTAATCCAACACAGATTCATCGATTCACGGATGTCATTCACTAGTGCTGGGTCCAACTGCATTCTTTTGAAGGACGCATCTGTAGGCCGATTACGTCATGGTGAGGCGACGAAGGCTTTCCAACTTCGAAGGCTCCTTCAAATGCGTCCTTCTTTTCCCAGATGGGTCTGGTGTATCCTCCGTGGGCCACCCTATCCCATGATTCATTGCGGGTCGAAGTAGATCGTTCAAACGGAAGTAGCAAAGGCGGGGGGAAAGGAGAGAAAAGCTGTGAATAAAATTGGATATATTGCGCATTCTGTTAAACAAAATGAACTTTTAAATGTTTTTAGACGAGAATGTAGCTGTCTAAACCTGAAATATCTGATCGTTTTATCAAGATATCGCTTAATTGCTCAGGTGCTCCGACGTGTTCGAGATGTCCGCTGCCCCAGCAGCCGCTCGCCTCGCCAGCTGTCAGCTGACCGGGTGGTTGAGGAGCGCTAAACCCCCAGAGAACAGCTGACCCCCCGGCACATTGTTTTTCAAAATCCCGCTGGTTTCCCCACTGGGTGGAAGTTAAACAGATATAATTCAGTCAGATGAAATCTAATATTAATGTTTGGTTTTATTTATTATAAAATTATTTATTATTTTATGCCCCTGCAAATAAACTGATTAAATTTGTTCCAAAAGTTAATATGTTAAAAGTTGTTGAAAGCTTTACAAATAAATTAAACAAATGGTATTTGTCATCAATGTATTTTATCTACAGTGTTAGATTTTTATATATATGAACAGAAAAATAACAGTGGAGACATCACTATGCTAATCTGGCATGTTTAGCTAATAGCTACAGTTTTTTTATACTTTCTTGTATAAACAAATAGTATACATACTTCTTATCAACAAGCAGTCAAAATTATACAAACAAAGAAAAGAACCAAAGGGAATGCAGAATAAGATGAAAGTCATATAAGATAACAGGTGATTAATAATAGAATATGAAATATGCATAAGACAAGGTAAACCGAGTAACTGAAACTATTGAAAGGGGACTTGAACGTTAATAAGTGGATTTATGTCAAAGAAAAAGAAAAACAGAAGCGCGACATACAGTTACAGAGCAGAGCAGCATTCTTTGATTCCATCATTTTCACCAAGTTGAATAGAAGAGATATTTCTTTTAAATAACATAGAAGGTTAGGGGTTTTTTAAAACCATTTACATTTGTGTAAATAATTTTTGGCCATAACAATTCAATTTTTAAATTTTAAAAGTCTAAATTTGTGTCCAAAGTATAAATACCAAATTTAAAATATTGTTGTAAGTTAAAGTTAAAAACTTTAAAAATTTGTTGGTCAGCACCCCAATTAAAACCCATCCAAAAATTCTAGAATTAAAAACTACAAGGAAAAATATATGTTGTATTGTTTCTATATCAGACTGACAAAAGGTTAAAACCCAATTGCCTCAATTTAAAATTTTTTTTTAGTCTCAAGTTTTCTTTACATGGATAGATTTTTATTTAATATCTTAAACTTTAAACTTTTTTTACTGTTGGGGGGTAAAGGGGGAAAAATTTTAAATAGTTGCATCTAATTTTTCTTAAAAAACCTTAAAAAGAAAATTTTTTTTAGTATTTATTTTTCTTTCAAGGGGGGGAAAAGGGTAAGTATTTTGGGGATGAAAAAGTTCTTAAAAATGTATTGTTGCAATTTTTTGGGCAGTAAAAAAGTAGTCCTGGAAAAAGGGAGGGTAAAGCCCGGGGGGTTTTGGGGAATTATAAACAATAAATCCTTGTTTTTTTGGGTTAACCAACCCTGGGGGGAATGGGTTTTAAATTACAGCTTCAAATTGTTTTTATGCAGATAAATTTGTTTTTTTAGCTGGATTTTTTTAAAGGGCTAGAATTTTCCCGCTCCCCCAATGAGAGGGTTTAAAAGGGCCATATGCCGTTGCCATCCTTTCTTCAAAAAAAAGATTTCTTCTTTAAAAAAGATGCATCTAATATTCCAAATGGGATTTAGAAATTATAATGTTTAAATTGGATGTAAAACATCCCAAAATTTTGGGATTATGGCCCCGGGACCAAAATTAATTAATTAATTTTTTAACCGGTTTAAACACATTTGGATACAAATCCCTTTAATGTATTAGAACCCAAAAAGATTATGGAGGGAAAAGTTTTTGTTAAAAAATTAATTTTCAAAAATAAAGGGATTTTTGGGTAAAATTTTAAAGGGGTTTTGGGCTGAAAGTTTGTTAATTTTTTAAAAACCCAAAAATTTTTTGGTTTAATGTTTAAAAAAGTTTTGAAAACATCAAATTTTTTTAAGCAACCGTTTATCGAGTCAAAATCAATGGAAATTAAACCCTCCTTCTTCCAACGATTTTATAAGCCCCAAGCTCTTTAATTTAATGGCTTTTGCTTTTTAAAAAAATTCCCAATTTTGATTAACTTTCTTAATTTGTTATTGGAATTTCAAAGGGAATAAGTCAATAGATGAGGGGTAATATTCTTCCAAATATTGAAAATTCTTTGAAAACCCCATGAAATTTAAAAATAGTTTTTTTTTTTTTAATAAAATATTGTTAATTTTCGCAGGGATCAAAAAGTTAAAATCTTTGGAAACGGGGATCCCTAGAATTTGCCCTTCTTTTTTTAAAGGGTATTCCCGGAAAAAGATGTTAGAGGGTGATCCCCATAGACCCATAATTTTCACATTTGTCAAAATTTAGATGAAGCCCTAAAACCCTTTTTGAAAACGGGGAAAAATAGCTTTTTAAAAAGCTTTAGGTATTTGTTCCGGTTTTTTGGGGGAAAATAAGGGGGTGTCGTCAGCTAGCTGACTTAATAGTTTTTTATTCATCACAGGGGTTTTTATTAACCCCCAAACCCAATCTCTGCAGCCATGATGAAGAGGGGGGGGAAAAGCTTGCCCCCTGACGAATCCCTCTTTTTGAATCAAATCTACTGAAAGGTTTTCCCCAGGACGGGCGAACAAAGCTACTAATTTCCCTTTGAACAGGGTTGATCATTTCACAGAAAAATTTCCCAAATCCAAAGACTTCTAAAGGGGGCAATAAAAGGGGTTTTTAATTTTATCAAAGGCCTTAAAAAATCTAAGAATAGTATGAAGACCATTATCTTGGGGGTTTGTCACTTTTAAACCCAAAAAAATTTTAATTTCGATGTAATATTTGTGGGTGGGGGGTCCCTTTTTGAAAACCCGATTTTTAAATTTCAATAATTAAATTTTTGGGAATACCTTTTTTTTGCCGGGTTTTGGGAACATTTTAGCAAAAATGTTTTTTAGTTTTTAAATTTAAATTTAAAGTTAGAGTCTGAAAATTTTTTTAAGTATTTTTTTGTTTTTACCAGGTTTGGGAATGAGAGTTTTTTTAAACCTTGGCCCCATTTTTCGGGATTTTAAAATTTTATTTGAATAACATGTTTTTAATTTGTTTCAAAAAACGAAACTCCCAAGTCCCCTTCCCCCAAAAAATTTGTAAAAAATTTTCCCTTTTAAACCGTCCCAGAAACCCGGAGCTTTTCCTGGGGATAAATTGTTTTAACCCCCAATGTCCAAATTCATACATTTCATATCGCAATATTCTTAAAATTTGATGTTATTTTTTTGGGGTGTTTGGGGGTTTAAAATTTCTTTAAAAAAGTTCACAAATTTTTTATAGGTAGGGAAAGGTGAGTTTAGGTCTCTGTAAAATAAGTAGACTTTTTTAGAGATAAAATCAGGATTGGTACATTCCCAAAGGGAATTTACATAAGAGAATTTATTGCATTCCCCCCTTTTTGCCTTCTTTTTCTAGTCCATAAAATAGGTTGTGATCTTTTCACCCTCTTTAACCCATTTGGCCCTTTTCCTTACAAAGGTTTCCAAAGGGCTTTAAGCATATTAAACTCGGGTTTACCCAGACCCGGAGATTTTTGTAATTATTTTTGATCTGAATTGGGGTAGAGACGTTTTTTTAGTAAAATTTATCAATTTTTTTGGGGGCAAAGTTCTCTCCTTTTTTTCTTACCAAATTGAAAAGATAATTGCCGAACTTTAAATTTAAAAAATTCCCATCTGTTACAAATAATTTCCCAATTTAGGTATCAAATTTTGGGTTTCTAAAATTTAACTTTTGTTAGATTGTAAATTTGTTTTTAAACTTTTTTAAAAAATCAGCATTACATTTTTCCCCTAAGTGTTCCTCTTTTTTTTTAGGTTTGATTTAGGTTTAAAATGAATAGAACAGGACAGTTTAAAGGGGGGACTTGATATTTTAAATTTTTCTGAAATAAAATTTTCAGTCTCAGGGGTTTTATAGCCCCTAGGTTTAAATTTTAGATTTTAAAACACCCATTTGTTTTTTTACCATGAAAAAATTTCCCTTTACATCTTTTTTTTGATTCTCCCCAAAAATCTATCAATAAGTGATGGTCCAAAAAAACAAGCAGGAAATTTTTATTGTGAGGGTTTTTAGTCGTTTTGGGGGAATCTTCCCAACCCAAAAACAGGTGGCCCCAAATTTAAGTCCCCCCCCAACCCAAAAAGAAATTTTATTGTAAATTTTTTTTATATTCCGTAATATCAAAAAGATATTCAGATAATAAAAAATTATTTTTTAGTGGGGATTATTTGGGAACCATAAACTTTTACCAGATAATTTGAATATCCTTCAAAATTCAGAATCGCTGCCAAAAATGACCAAAATTATCTCTTGTATGAAATCACTTGTCCGGGAAACCGTGAAGAAATTTGCCCCCTGCCGTCGCTCGAACCAGCTGAGGGGTATTCCGCCCCTCCACTTTTAACCAAAAGCGCGTTAAAGGCGCGGGAGGGGGGCTTCTTTAGAAAATACAGTTAGATTTTTGACCTTTACAAAAGAAAAAAAATGGCTTTTCGTTTTACATTGTCTTTAAGACCCCTTGAGTTCAGAGAAGTGAAAAATAAATTGGCTTTCAGGGAAAACATTAGCTGGAAAACCTCACAGCAACAAGAGTTAGTTCAGTGTAGATTCAAGAAAGAAAAAAAAACACAAACGAGTTGTTTTTTTGGGGTTTTTTTTCTTCCTTAGGTTGTGAACAAGTAAAAAAATCTTCTTTTAAATGTGAACCCACTTAGATATGAAGTTTGTTTGCTACATATTCCGAGCTCTTTAAATAGAGGTTCAGATCTGGATGAGTCGACCATTTATGTAATTATGAGGCACACAGAAAAAAGCCTTTTCTCCTGCTTTTCTTGCTTGGCTGATTATGCCACGGGGTCCCTGGCAACAGATCCCCTTCGTAGATCCTCTCAAATTTACTCCGGGATCCTACAGATTTTTAACTCTTTATATTTCCAAAAAACCCCTGGGTGTCGTCTGGGGAACTGGATGTGATTTTGCGGTTTTTTTTCTCCATCTTCTTCCCGCGCGGGCACCTGTCCCCGAGTCTTTCCCCCTCTTTAAACCATAGCTAAGGTAGCTCAGTGTTTCTTTTTACCATCTTTTTTTCCATGACGCTTCTTATGACCTCATTTTACCTGGGATTGACATCCGCCAAGCCAGTAGGCACTTCCAGCTCAAAATGCGTAAAGGAAGTTTAAAAATGACTGAAACGTAAAAACGATGAATCTGTGGCTATCCTCAAGGACCCGGGTGTTTTACACAATAACTGAAATTTGGGATGAAAATTTAAAATTTCAGCCTGAAAAATGAAAATAGTCAACTGAATTTTTTAAAAAAATGGAAAATTTTTTCAAAAAAATGAATAAAGCTTCAAACCATTAAATTCAGTTTCAGTTTAGTGAAATTCATTTTGAAACCAATGCATTTAATTTCAAATTCAGTTTCTGATGGCACAGGTTTCTGCCCATACTGGACCCACTTGGTCCTTCTTACTGGTCAAAAAAACCCAATGAGTACGAGCAGGATACAGGTTTATTTTGACCTGAGTACGGTCTCTCAGGGTTGTTAATTTAACACGAGTGCAGTCTTTCAGGCTGGCGGTTAATTAACGCAGGTATGGTCTAACATGCTAAGCCTTATTTTGACCTGAGTCTCTCAAGCTTGGGATGTACTGTTACCCTGGGTGAAGTCTCACAGGCTATTAGTGTAGTTTTACCCTGTGTGGAGTCTCTCAGGGTGACTCTTAACTGCTCTCCATTGGACAGGATTTCTTTTTGTGCCTGTAAGGAAGCAGTCTGGGCCTCCATCATGTCATTGGCCATCTGTCTGGTGGACTGAAGCTGCTCAGCAACCCCTGCTGAGGTTTCCGTCAGCCTGAAACACAAGGACGAACCTGTTCATAGACTGAACAGAGGTGGCTCTGCTGTGTCTCAGTGTGTGCCGATTAAAAGCTGAACTGTGGAGTTCAGCTAGCAGAATGTTTAAAACCTAATCTGAGATTTAATCCAGTAAAGGGAGGAGGAGATCACTTAGCTGAACTGGCTAGAAGGTTTGTGGCAGTGTCTGCAGCGCTCCACTCTGACCAACATGTAATCACACACCGATAGGTTTCAGAGCTCCCTCTGTTCAGTCTGTGTAAATAAGCAATAAGACACTGGAACCAGTGTCTTTAAAGTGTTTCTTTGTTTTTGTGCAAAATCTAACTCAGACCGAGCTGCAATCTGGTGAATCAGCCTTACCGTTTCTTTTTGTGTGTCCAATAAAATATTGTGCCTATCCGTCTTAACTACAGTGCATCCGGAAAGTATTCACTGCCTTTGCTTAATATTTGTGGTTGCACCTATGGCAGCAGTTCTTTGAAGCTGAAGCCAGAAGCTCACCTATCTTCAGAATCAGCTTTATTGCCAAGTTTGTTCACACAAACAAGGAATTTACACTTTGCTCTCAATTATAAAGAATATCTTTTTAAATGTACATATAAACACAACTGACTTTACAATAGAATATAATGTGACACAGTCCAAGTATGAATGGTGCTGTTCTGGAGCTCTGTCTTTAGACAGTTTCATCCATTCTTCATTCCAGAACATCTCAAGCTCCATCAGGTTGGATGTAAGACGAATGTTCAGCTATCTAGCTTGGTCGCTCCAGGACCTTCACTGAGTGGTTCTGAAGCCTCTCCTTTGAGATCTTGGCTGTGTGCTTCGAGTACGTCGCCCCAGTCTGAGGTCAACAGCTCTAGAGCAGGTTTTCATCCATGTCTCTGTACATTGGTGCATTAATCTCTCCCTCTGTCCTGACTAGCCTGCCAGAGCCAGCTGCTGAAAGCATCCTCATATCATGATGCTGCCGCCACCATGCTTCACTTGGGGGGTATTGTCCGGTGATGACGGGGTTTCCACCGCCCCGCAACACCCCAAAATTAATCTTTTTCTCATCAGACCCGAAAATTTGTTTTTATGGTCTGAGGTCCTTTTAAAAACAAAATTCAAAACAGAAGGTGCAGCTGATCCAGAAAGCTGCTTCCCATTCCTCCTAAAAATAAGAAAGGTAGAGAACATAACCTGGTTTTTAAATCCTTCCACTGGTTCCCCGGACCTCAGAGAATAGACATTAAAAACAAAATCCAATCCTTTATAAAACACATTTAAAAACAGAAAATTTTCCCAAAATGTTACATATAAAATAAAAAAAGAAAAACAAGACAACCAAGACCTGCTCCTCCAATCGAGAGACCAGTTGAGGTGGGTCGGGATCTATACCGGGTGCCTCCCGGCGCCTTTCCCCGGGAGGGTTCCGGGATGTCCCACCGGGAGGAGGCCCCGGGGGCGGCCCAAATACGTTTTGGGGGGACTATGTTCCCCGGGTGGGCCCGGGACCCCTTTGGGCCCCCTGGAGGAGCTGGAGGAGGTGTCTGGGGAGAGGGACGTCTGGGTGTCTCTGCTGAGTCTGCTGCCCCCGCGACCCGGTCCCGGATAAAGCGGAAGACGACGAGTACGAGTACAAGACAACCAACAGACATTTAAAACGCATAAAATATTCACCATTCAGTTCTTCTGCTTCACAAATCTGGAACAAACTTCCAGAAACCTGCAGAGATGCTGAATCCCTGAGTTCTTTAGATTGAGGTTAAAAACACATTTGTTTAGAGTTGCTTTTGAAGGAGTTGCCTCCTCTCCAGGGAGAAACGATTCATTTCATGTTAAGAAAATATGGGCCTAAAAGCATCGAGTGCATTCATTCATTTAGTTTAGAGTCCAACTAACTCTAAACTTCCCTTCTTTTAGTTTGTCAAGCTACTGCAAAGTATTTTGTGTTTTTTGTAAAGTACTTTGAATTGTCTTTTTTTCTGAAATACTTAAAAATTAAAAATTTTTTTTGCCTTCAGAGCTTTAGGCAAAATCAGAGCCTTTATTAAAGGGGTGGGGTTTTATCTGGTCCTACCAAAAAGGGCCCGATTAGTGGGGGTTTCTTAAAAATGGTTGCCTTTTACAAGGTTCTCCCGCATTCCTCTGAAGGAGAGGAGTGCCCTTTGGGGTTTTTTTGGGAAACCCCCTTTAAAGGACCTTCACCCCCGACTGCTCCCTTTTGACACTCGGGGCCACTTAAAGGGAAAATCCCCGGGGGTTCCCAAATTCTCCTTTTCTAATGATGGAACCACTTGTCCCTGGTGACCTTCAAACAGCGAAACTATTGTGTTCCCTTTCCCCAAAGTATGCCCCAAACAAACCTTTTCTAGGTTGACAGGTTTTACTTTCAGCTTGGCGTTTTTCCCCCTACCTGCCCCTGCAACTGTAGGAAATTTTTTGGACAGGTGGTGCTTTCCTAACATTCCAATCAGCTAAATTACCACAGGTGGACTCCATTTAATCTTGGAAAATGCAAGGTGATCAGTGGAAACCGTATGAACCCAGTCAGTTTGAGTTTCATGGCAAAGGATGTGAATAATTTTTAAGCATGATTTTTTTCTATTTGTAATAATTTTTAACAAAAACAAGTTCTTTCCCCGTTTTCATAACAGGGTATTGCCTGGAGAACTCTGAAGAAAGAGAATAATTTGATACCATTTGGAATAAGGCTGGAACAGAACTAAATGTGGAAAGAGTGCAGCGCAGTGAATACTTTCTGGATGCACTGTAGGTCACCAAGTGTCTGTCGGTACCTTGAAAAGGTTTTTATATGCATATTCATATAAAAAAGGCAGGCAGAGCCCAGTGTTGGGAAAACCCTTCGGGAAGTGGGAAAGAGTTCGGGCAAAAATTTCATGGGGGATTCACTTGGGTGGGTTTTTTTTTTTATTTTCCCCTTTAAAAAACCAGAAAAAGCACCTTTATTGAAAAACAGTTTCTACATTTTCCTTCTTTGTGTATGAATATGAATATAAATTATGGGGACTCGTGGGGAAGCTTGCTGGGGCTGCCAAAGTCAAACCACCCCGATTTTGCTCATTTTTAAAAAGTTTACCCATTTCTCCCCTTTCAAAAAAACAAAGCTGTTATTCCGAAGAAAAACACAAGGTTTTGATAAAAGCCTTTTTAATTTTTCTAAAATAATTTTTTTCCCCCCAGTCCAAATATTTTGTTTTATCTCCTTAAAACCCTAACCCAAAAAAAATAACCCTGTTAAAAATCTCCGGGGGAAAGTTTTTTTTAAAATATGCAATATAAAAAAATAAAAATCCCACAAAGATTTCAAAAAGGAAAAGAAAAAAATGTAAAAAATAAAACCTTCAGAACCCAGAGGGTTAGGGAAGATTTCATGTTTGGACCTATAAAAACACAGTCAAAGGGGTTGCTTTAAAAATCGCTGTTTCCCAGCTGCCCCACCGTACATGGGTTTCCCCTTTCCTGCTCTGCTTGCCAGGCCCCCAGACGGGAGGAAGTGGCAGAAACGAGGTGTGTGAGTAAAGAACTCAGTGTAAAGGGGGAAAGGCCCCCGAAATCCATCCCCGCCCGTACACCTGCTTACCCCTGCCCCTCAGGGGCCCGGGGGGGAAATCCCTGCCTGAGCTGAAGACAGACAGGTAACCAAACAGGTGAACAGACAGGTAAACAGCTAAACCAACAGGTTGAAGCATTTCACAGGAAAGGCAGCTCTGAGCTGTAATTAATAGAAGCTGTCACAAGGTGGCAGCAGTCACTGAAAACTAATCAGCTCAGCGTTTCCAGCCGAAAAAAAATAGAAAAGCCCAAAGGGGTTTTTTTAAAATTTAAAAAATCAATGGGAAAAATTATGAAAAAAATATCACCCTCTGGAAAAAGGAAATGCCCTATTAAATTTTCAGCTCCTTAAAAAATATGGGTTTTTTTTTCCCCTTAAAAAACAGCCCTTTTAAAATAAAGTAAAATTTTTA
>JAHHUM010002503.1:0-86931 GCA_036173005.1 Crenichthys baileyi
GCCGGGGGGTGGAAACCAAAATTCAAATCTGAAACACTTTTACAAAACTTGAGACAAAATTAAAATTTGAGAAAACAATTTAAAAAGACGTAAAAAAACTTTTACAATTTTCCCGAAAAAATATTTACATTTTGAGGAAAAAAAAATTAAATTTCAAAAATAAAATTAAAATTTCAGAAAAACCTTTTCTTTAAAAAAACCTTTCAAAACACACACCTTTTTTCAAATGAAAAACAATAAAAAACTAAAGAAAAGGGGAAAGTACCAACCCTAGGCTGACCCCAAATGATAAAGGGGCCGCCATGGTGCCCAAAAGGACCCGCAAATTTAAAATGGGGTTTGCCCCCTTTTTAAAATAACTACCACTTCTGTTGTTTTTAAATACTTGGGGCTGCCCTAGGTGGGGACCATTGCATAAAGTTAAACTTTTTTTTAAAAAATATTTCAAGTGCTAAGAATCCCAAAAAAAAATCGGGCAAAAAACCCTTTATATCATGAATAAAATTCGGCAACTTTGGGAAAAGGGTAGAAAGGGAAAATTTTCTTTACTTTTGGGAGGCTTTAATTTTTTAAAAATTTTTCTTTTTTTCCTTTTTTTTTTAATTTACAACAACCCCCATTTTGAAAAGGGGACATTTTTTTCTTGGAAACCACACTTTTTGGGCAAAAAACTTAGAACATTTCTTTAAAAGAGATTTTTTTTTCTCACTTGTCCCTTTGAAGGGGGAGAATAAAAAATTTGAAAAACTTTAAAAATTTTTTTTTTTTTCCCAAATGCCTTACAAATTTAAGTGTTTGAAAATATATGATGAACAAATTGTTTGTGGGAAGATGTTAATACAGGTTTGTACATTTGTTTTGCACCATTTGTTTTGGATTAACTGGAGCAAAACTGTGAATGTAAGAGGTTTTTGATGTGTGACTCAACTTAAGAATCTGAAGAGGTGTAACTCTTGCTTTGTAATTGTGAAAGACAGAAAAAAATCTACAATTACAAAACTCTTATAGCATTTCTCTCTGTGACTTCAAGTTTACAGCTACTATGTATGAATAGTTTTGCCCCAGATTAACCTTCATAGAAAGGTGAAGGATCTGCAAGGAGTAATATGGGGTTGAATTTTCAAAATAAAAGTGTAAGAACAGCTGTACTTGTATGTATTGAATACGATTAGTGATTTCCAAATGACAGCATAAATTATAGCTTTGTACATGAGGAAATTCAAATGGAACAGATTGTGCCAAACTGGCCATTTTTGAGCCTTCGTCTGGATTTTGTTTACTAAAATACTTCTAATCTTGTTCTAAATCACTTTATCAGTCATCATTTGCAGAGATACAGTTTACATATTTTACTATTAATTAAAAGAGGTTTAGAGCTTCATCTCCATTATTCTCAAAGGGATATTTTGTGCTGATTATTTGTGTCATCACTCTATCCCAGTAACATATATACTGGAATTCACATATCCTATCAAATCTCAGAGGGATTCTCTTTAATATGACATCAAACATATATAAACTGACTTTGTGGTTGCAAAGCTGAACTCACTTCAGTATGGGTAGGCGGTTTTTGGTCTTAAGATGTAAACAAATGTCTTCAAACCTCAATAAACTGAAGCAATGTTGGAAAGAAGAAGAGGTCAAAGTTACTTAACAGGGATGAAAGAGACTGATGAAGTCCAACAGAAAACTACCACGTTAGGTTTTTGTTGCTGAAGGTGGTTCTACAAGCTATGGAATCATGGGATTTAGTATTTTTCCACTCGTTTTCTCCACAGTTGCATGATCTTTGTTCTTGTATAAATAACAACAGTCTTGTATCTATTGTATGTTTTTCTACACTTGAGTTTAGACTTAAATATTTGTGGGGCCTGTTAAAAACCAGATCAGTTCCATCATGTTCGTAAACATGATCCTTTAAACTGTTAGGGGGGTACTTTCTCTTTCTCGTGACTGGATGTTGTTACCACAGCATCTGAGTGCTTCAAACTGTTAGAAATACTCTAAAGTGAGGAAAGAACAGATTCTGAAAGAAAGATCTCTCAGAAGTTAAAAGTCAACACTCTCATATCCATTTAACAGGCCTTGCAGGGCAGATGTAGGTGCTGTTTTGTGAGCAACCAAGGCAATGAAAAAGACCCCAATCAAAACAGCAAATACACATTCACAAACATGGCACATTCACTCATCAACTAACCAGCACTCACTCACCTCTTGAGGGAAATTACAGGGCCAGCAGACAATGGGCCCATGTGTTTGTGCTCAGTCACAGCAATAAAAAGTGTTGATGTGAACCTGTGGCAGAGTAACTTAGCAACGACCTGAAGAGAGCAGGAATTAAATGCCACACACACAGAGAGACACGTAAATTTAAGCCGTGTATTAACTCCACAGGGACCATGGGGTGGTCAATAAAATGCCCTGAGACCTTGATGCAGATCTGATTGTTCTGAAAGTAGCCCGGGTTTCTTATCTCCTGCATGGAGATAGGATACAGTAATTCAGTTAGATCCCAGATAGTTCAGATAAAAACCTCTGCTGGGAACATAACAACAAGACAGCTGTGGCAGGAGGAAACACCCTGTTCTCAACTCGATATTTCCCCCCTGCTTCCTCCCTCACGTCTTCTCGCCTATCTTTCCATCTAAGTCATCTCTGTCCACTGAAATACTGTCTCACATCTTTTAGATGAACTCTTTCTTATCCTCATCGGCATCTCCTGTTTTTACAACAGGAAATATCCCACAGTGGATGCTTTATCTAACTAAACCCATAATAGTCAGAATTTCAGTAGTTTTTCATTTCTGAGGCTGCTGCTTCAGAGAGCTCTACAAACCTCCTGCCTCACCTCCAACAACACTAATGGTGAGCACCTCTGATGAGGGCACAGGCCACAAAAAGGGGTCAGATGATCAGTTAATCTGGAGAAAGCCAGTGTAATGCTCATACACCCCCCAACCCCAAAAAATAACACACACACACAGGGAGTGAGAGTTCCGCTCTGCGTACATTTTACTCATTGCATTTTCAAGGCCCGAGGTAAGAGAGGTAAAGGAGGAATCCGTCAAATGCAAAATGATCTGTATTCAGATGCTGGGTTTAAAGAGGAACTTTTACTTGTAAATATACAGGAGATGTACCGTTGTGTTCAAAATCGTGGCAGTGTGTTTAAAAAGGAAAGGGGTAAAACTGAAAATCCTTATGGTAGTTTTTTTTTCTATACATGCCAATACAGTTGGAACAATGCACATTTTGTTCCATGTCAAATCATGAAAAAAATGTATCGACTTGGTCTCTCTAAAGAAATTGATAAAAAGAGAAAGATTAAGCCATGGTTACGTTTTTCTTTCAGAACTCAGACATTGACTGAACAAACAGAGAAATGCCTAAATATTTAGTTTTTCTTGAACTGAATTAATACAGTATTTGTAAGCATTGCTTCAGAGAACTGTTTCACCGCTTTGCTGCTTGAAGTTGGCCCACTACTGGTACTCCAACCAAGAAAACTTTGGACTACATACCACAGTTGCTCTGTATATAAGTATAAGTATCGGAACTTGTTTGATCCAACAGGTTTTCTGTTACTTTAGGGATTGGGCTGTTAATCCTGTTGGTGTGTGGAGCACAGATGCTGCTCCGTTCTGGTGTTTTTGCCATCACCAAAATACCCATATTAATAGCATTTCCTCTTCAGCATAAGGCTACATGACCTCTTCAAATATTTTGAGGGATTCTAACAGTGACCCCTGGTTTCAGTGTTTTGGGGTCATCTGGCAAACTGTCTGTGGCTCTTTGACCCAAGAAGAATTCTTGATGATTGATCCATGATATGTTGCACCATTTTTCTTTAGATCAATGTGTTCTTTGGCAGATTGTAGCTTCTTCATCAATGGGTCCTTGCTGGGCTTCTAGCCGACAGCTCGGCTTCTAATTGTTCCAGTACTCACAGGTAACTGTAGAACTTTGATCACCCTGGTTCTGATCATTGGCCGAGTCTTCTGGGTTTCTGTTTCCTTTTACATCTTTTTTTATTGTCTGAGATCATTTTAGCTGAGCAGGCTGTTATTTCATGCACTTATTTATTTTAAGTTTACCCCTCTCCAATCAATGGTTTGCTGTCAAAGTATGCTGTTGTTCTGAACAGTGTCTGGACCGACCCATTTATCTCTTACAGGAATGTTCTAGAACCAGCAGCTACATCCTCTGCTGCCTTCATCTTTATATAAGAGAAACCTGTTTGTTCACAGAATGAATGACTTCACTGACTGAACTTCACTGATATTATTTATTATTTCTTTCTATGAATGATTCAGTTACACAGAATTAGCAGCATACACGTTATGTTTGTTGGGTCTGTTGGTTCCATTACTCTGCTACACCTACTAGTAATTTACCAGGACTAGAAGTTTACTAGAAGTTTTACCAGAATCTCCAGTGCCTGATCTGGTTAGTGATGTTTGACTGCTGTATTTTGACCAAACCATGCTAAAGTCTCTAAATTCACCATCAGCTCAAAATATCTTAAATGTGTCCTACTGTGAGCTATTCTGATCTGCGAAGCGATCTTCAGCTTGACCTAATTTTAGCTTTAATATATCTTCCTTAACTGCAAAAATTAAACCTACACCAATATTTGTCCTTGTTGATCAAGGGCCTGACTAAAAGCCACTTAGGTTTAGAATATTATGGTAATGTATGATAGTGTCTACATTATTAAGTTAAACTTGTTTGTCCATCAGCACAAAAGCTTTCTTCCTTTCCTATAAATAAATTGAAACTGCTTGCAGCAGGAGTTTGTCTGCCAACTTGCTATTAGTAAAGATCTCCTTGCTGTCTTTTAGACCATTGATTTTTACCTCGCAAGACGGCTAGATACTTGCAGATTTAAATCTGGAAGCCAACAGAAAAAAGCCCAGCTTCAAGCTCATTTTGGAGCATGGAATAATTTCTTACCAGCTTAAAGACACAATAGTGTCAAAAAATGATGATAATTTTGAGGTGGCAACACAAAGTGTCCTTCCAAAAGTATTAAAATCCCTTAGCATATTTAATTTTTCATGCATTTGTTGTCAAAAAATTCAAATTGTATTATTTTCCTTTAACCTCTCAATGATGGACTACTTTCAGTACACTCCCACTCCCCTGATAGTGGCCTTTTTGAAAAAGCAGACAAAGATATAGGATAGGATCCTTCAGGGAATCTTTGAGCGGTCTTCACATCTCAATGTAATGTTGGTCCTTATACCAAAAAGAAGAGAAAATGCGCTTTTTATATTTTCACAAATAGAACAAATGATTCCTAAATCTCCAGCTTTGTTTCAAAGAATCATGTTTCAGTGTAAAATTATCCGCCTCTGTTCTAAATAGAAATAATACATATAGAAATAAACAATGCAGTCTGGACCCCTTAGAAAATACAGATAAAGCTCTTTAAATATTCACCAAATCACACTATAAATCAGCCACCAACTTCAGCAAACAGTCGATCAAAACAATCATACTGGGAAGTTTTGTCCGTATTTCCTTATAGTCAGATCTTAAAGATTGTTATAAAAATTCTGAAACTTTTTACCTTCTGTCTTGGAATATCTACTGTGAATGCTAATGAAAAGAAAACTTAAGTGTGAAATGTGCCAAACCATGCATGTATAAATGTGTGAAAGCTTGTGTGTCTCTATCAGCTCCACTAAATAATAACAGTGTCTCAGCATATATTACTTTAGCTTTTTAAATATCTTTGCAACTAGTTTGCATTCTATATGGTCATTAACCCCCTTATTATAATCCCAACAGCACAGATAGTTTGCGTTTTTGTTGTTTTTTGTTTTTTGTCCATTAAACATTTGAACATCCAAAATGCACATTAGCACCGACTAACTGCCACATACTGATAATTGAAGAAGTCATGGATACAAGGGACAGAAGAGCTCACAGCACATTAAAATAAATCCAGGTGGCCTGTATATTGCACTAATCATAGCACGTTTGAAAGGCGGGTGCAAACTGGAACGCATAGTCTGCAGTCATTGTGATGAGAAGGAGGCATAAATAGAATGACAGACGACAGAGAGATAGAACCTTCTGTTGGCATATCAACATAATTTGACAATCAGAAATAAAAATAGTAGAGATATCATCTATCTAGCAATGCCTCTTTGGAGCTGTGCCATTATAATTCCAGTGCACCATCACTTTAAGAGATGACAACGTTATGTCTGGATGCAATGAGGAGCGCTTCTATATTGCCCAGAAAAGGTGGGGCAGATTATAGTTCTCTGCTGCATGTTTACTGTGGGACTGCAGACAATCTGCAGACAAACCGACAACTTCCACAAGCCGGGGGGCGAATTAAGAGGGGGTGTTTGTGTGTGTGTGTGTGAAAGTAATCTTTTCCAGGTTTAATGATTGATATTTAATCTTTTATCTTCAGCTTTTGTAACGGTCATCTTTTCAAATATTTCTCCGTTATTAATATTGTTATTCTCAATAATAATAAATTTTATTTATAATTTACTTTTCATTCCAAAGAATCTCAGAGTGCTACAATTAAAACTAGAATAAAACAACACTAGAGTATAATAAGGATATTTAGCAATTAAAAGCTTTATAACTTTAAGTCCAACTTTAAAAGAAACCAGGCTCTGTTCTTCTCTCAGTTCTGGAGGGAGGCTGTACCAGATCCGGGGTGCAGCTGAGCAACAGGCTCTGTGCCCCATTGTTCAGACTCTGGTAGAAGGGACCTGGAGGAGCTGGCCACTGGACCACCTGAGGGTGCGGGTGGAGGTTGGGAGTGGAATGAGTTCTTGTGGATATGATGGACCATGTCCGCTGATGCATTTATGGGTGAACAGAATAATTTTAAATTGGATCCAAAATGGGACTGGTATGCCAGTGGAGGGAGTTTGGATGGTTGTGATATTCTCATACTTGTGTAACTTAAACGAGGACTCTTGCAGCACTCTAGCAGTTTTGGATATACTGTAATTTTTTTATGTTTTTGAGAGAGATCCCCGTAAAAAGCCAATGGTAGTAATCCAGTCTGGAGAATACAAAGGCAGGTTTTTCCAGCATCAGAGCGGCAAAGAAGTGGACGATGTTGTGAAGGTGGTGGAATGAGGTCTTTAATACATTCTTTATGTGGTCGTCAAAGTTGAGTTGTTGATCAAAGCTGACACTTAGGTTAGTTACTGAGGGGTAGAGAGCTAAGACCTGGCCATCTAAGGAGAGCTGGGATATTGAGGAGTTGGTGATCTGGTAAGTTTTTCCAACAAGTAGCGCCTCGGTTTTGGTACTGTTGAGCTGAAAGAAGTTGCTGTTCATCCAGGCCTTAATCTCCTCAAGGCAGATAGCAACATGTGACAGGGCTATGGAGGGGTTGGGCCTGATCTTCTAACATGTAATCAGAAGATCAGGCTCATACATTGATTGATAAACAAGGTTCTAAACATAACTGAATGAATGCATTACCTGTAATGGTGATTTCTAAGATCAATGACCAGTTACTATGGTGGTGATCGTAGAGCGCACACTAGTTAAATGTATGACCCCCAAGTCAATGAACAGGCCAGGTGATGCTTTAAGGTTTCTTTAATAAGCAGATTCAGGAATACAGTGTAAATAGAAAAAAAAAATGCACCTCAATAAATTCAGTTAACAAAGGAAATTGGTGAAAATCAAAGTGGCACTTAAATTAATTCTTGCAAGAATTGACAGAAAATACAATCAAACCAGTGTCTTGGGCTGCCTGCGCTGTTCTAGACAGACAGTTGCTTATCTTTTATAGTTCTTTCACAGCTGAAAATGTGATTCACAAAACACAGGGGACAAAGAGATAAAACAGCCCTTGAGCATCAGATATCAAGCCCTGGAGAGAAAAGAGGTATCTTCTTCTGGGAAAATAAAACCCTCGATATCAGGAAGGCCCTGCATTCAAGGCGTCTCTAAATGTGGCATGCTGACCTGGCAAGAGTGATACTAAACAGAATGGCCTATTTAAAGTTTTACACTATCAACAGGTCGGGTGTTTATTGTTCTACAAAACAGAATACAAATCCAAATTATAATTCGTTGTAATCACAACATCTCATATCGGTAGATTACATAGAACATTATGGCCACAAGCTGTTATTTTTAGCTAATTGGCCCAACATCTTTGTATTTGTAGCCTGAACTATATTTGATAACAAATTAAATATACCAATTTATCATTACTTCAGTCCTGTGTTTCAATCACTTATGATGTGAAGATCAAGTTAGAAAAAGGCAACTAAATATAATAAAATTCACCAACTCAAAGTAAAAACTTTGCTTCGTTAGCCATCACAGTCCTGCCTTTAGAACGTAGATTTATATTGTCATTAAATGCAAAATAAAGGCAACTAAACCAGATTATATGTGCGTGTTATTCATTGATATAGAATAACATACAAAGTTCCCAACAAGCAAAACTTCTGCATACATGTAAACAGTAAGTCTCTCACAACTGCGGTCAAGCCAGCCTCCACTGGTGGTAGCAGCTAGCTAGAGTCGGCATAACAGCTAAAATACCACATGGGTGCAAAGTGTAAATATACATAAGGACGGGCTGCATCTGTTTCAAAGCGACTATATTAGACGCAGCAACAAAACTGACAGACACAGTCAGACATTTAGACAGCAAAGGCAAAACAAATACTTCAACTCACAAGCTGGATCAAAACCTGCTCGTCATGCGCTCTTCTGTGCATGACGAGCTCTGTCTTATACAGATTACCGAGCTCACCTTCCTCACTGTGTTCTGCAGGTCACAGGCCAACAGGTCACATTCGCTGATAGTTTAAAGTGCCTGTGACACGCTTTTCCCACAAATGCAGAAATTGAAAGAAAACATCTTAATATGAAATGAATTGGGCAGTTATTGACATTATATTAGCATTAAAAAGGCGATAAAAGCCAATTGTGACACAAAATAGGCACATTTTGATAAATTTTGTAAGTCCAAAGTCGCCCAGAAATGACGTCTAAGAGAAGTCTCTGGTCATTCATTGTGTGAGCATTAATGATAAAGGGTTCAGGTAGAAGCCAAGTTGAGTTAAAAGCAGTGTTAATGTGGTAAAACGGTGCATTGCTGGTGGTGGCACCAATAGTACGACAGCAGTTAGTCTGCACTATTTTACTGAAGTGAAGAGGATCAGACTTGGAAAGCTGACGAGGGACTGATGTAATCGGAGGCCTTTTCAGCAAACTGCTTTAATCAAGAAACTTCTGAATTCAAGAGAAATTGTGTCAGAGGTCGGGATATCTCACAGACAAAGGAGAATGTTGAAAGCAGATGCTATATGCAACCCAGTAGAGGAAATAACTTTTTCTCTTTATTTTAACTCATACATGTTTTATTTTGAAAAAGTTTATTTTGAAAGAGGAAGTGTGGATCCTCTCCTATTGCTTTCTTCCTGTTTAAATGAAAAGCTCCGCCAATGCAAGTGTGCACCGAGTCTTGCTGTATGGAATAAGCGGTAGAAAATAACTGACTGACTGACTATTTTCTGTTCGAAGTAATAATATTGTTCTTACACATCCCATGTCTCCGGCTGTTCCCTCACATTACATATTCTTATTTACAATACCTCCCTGCGAACCTAGACATTGGTCCATAACGTTCCCACTTAAGGTCCCTAGCTTTAAGTAACGGGTTAAATAAAGCTAGCTGTAATCCAATCATAGTTCTGGGTTCTGGCTCGCCATCTCCTTCAGGAGAGAGTTCTTCGGTCCACATATATGTTTTTGAACCAGCAAATAAAACCTAGCCAAGATGCTGTTTAGCACGTTTAGCACGGCATTCAATTCAATTCAATTCAGTTTTATTTATAAAGCGTCAATTCACAACACAAGTCAGGTACATACATTCCAATTAATCCTAACCATTGAACCAGTTATTTATTCAAACTGGATAAAAAGTTTTTTATCTAAGGAAACCCAGCAGATTGCATCGAGTCAGAGACTTGTAGCAGTCACTCCTCCTGGATGAGCATGTAGAGACAGTGGACAGTCACTGGCGTTGACTTTGCAGCAATCCCTCATACTGAGCATGCATGTAGTGACAGTGGAGAGAAAAACTCCCTTTTAACAGGAAGAAACCTCCAGCAGAACCAGGCTCAGTGTGAGCGGCCATCTGCCACGACCGACTGGGGGTTTGAGAGAACAGAGCAGAGACACAAAAAGAATACAGAAGCACTGATCCAGGAGTACTTTCTATGGGAAGGAAAAGTAAATGTTAATGGATGTAGCTCCTTTAGTCGTTTCATCTAGAAAGAAAGAACAGATAAACTCTGAGCCAGTTTTCAAGGTTAGAGTCTGAAAGAGAGCACATACAGTTAGTCACAGTAAAAGCTCAGTCAGTAGCTATGTCTAGGAGAGAGCCAGGGATAAACACTGAAAGACAGGCCCATGTGGATCATCGGTAGTAGGTGAGCATCAAGTTGTTGCCAGCAGAAGCTCGGACGATGCCCCCCTCCAGAAATGTGTCACAGGTAGACACAGAGTCAAGCCAGTTGTAAGAGAAAAGAGAGAGAACAAAGTTAAAAGCTGAAATAACAGCAAATAATGCAAAATTGGAGAGTAGTATGAGAATGTAGCGAAGAGGGTGAAAGTGGTCATTATGTCTTCCAGCAGCCTAAGCCTATAGCAGCATAACTACAGAGATAGTTCAGGATAAACTAAGCCACTCTAAGCTTTATCAAAAAAGAAAGTTTTAAGCCTAGTCTTAAGAAGACAGGGTGTCCGCCTCACTGACGAAAACCAGGAGCTGGTTCCACAGGAGAGGAGCCTGATAACTAAAGGATCTGCCTCCCATTGTACTTCTAGAGACTCCAGGAACCACCAGTAAACCTGCAGTCTGAGAACGAAGTTCCCTGTTAGGAATATACGGACCAATCAGATGTCTGATGTATGATGGAGCTAGATCATTACGGGCTTTATATGTGAGGAGGAGAATTTTAAATTCTATTCTGGATTTAACAGGGAGCCAATGAAGGGAAGCTAAAATAAGAGAAATATACTCTTTTTTTTCTTTTTTATCAGAACTCTTGCTGCAGCATTTGAATCAGCTGAAGGCTTTTAACTGCATTTTGGGGACATCCTGATAGTAAAGAAATTCAATAGTCCCACCTTGAAGTAACAAAAGCTGGACTAATATTTCTGCATCACTCCTGGATGGATATTTCTATTTCTGACATGTTCTGGGGGGGGAATAAAAAATCCTAGAAACCTGTTTTTAATATTGGATATAAAAACTGTCCTGTCAAAAATAAAACCAAGGTTTTTTTCTTTATTTTCGGAGGTCAAATTTATGCCATCCAGGTTAAGTGACTGACTATGCAAATTTTTTTTTTCAAAAAATCCGGTCCAAAGACGACAAATTCTGTCTTGTCTGAAATTTAAAGCAAAAAAATTTAAAGTCCTCCAAGTTTTTTTGTCTTTAAGACATGCTTGTAGTCTATCTAATGGTTGGGCTCATCAGGATTCAAAAGGTAAGTAAGCTGAGTATCTCAGCGTAACAGTGAAAATTATCCTAGGTGCCTATAATTTTACCTATTGGAAGCATATAATTAGTAAAGAGAATTGCCCAAGTACTGAACCCTGTGGTACTCCACGATTAACCCTGGAGTTTAAAGATGGTGTATCATTTACATGAACAAACTAGAATCTGTCAGACAAATAAGATTTAAACCAGCCTAGCCCTGTTAAGTTTAGCAACAGTACTAAAGAGAAACCTAGGATTATTCTTGTTCTCTTCTATTAATGATGATAAATACGCTGTTCTGGCTTGGCAAAGTGTCTTTTATACAACAGTAGGCTATTTTTCCAGATTAAGTAGGAATCCTCTAGGTGTGTAGATTACCATTTTCTCTCCAATTTTCTAACATTGTGCTTTAAAGTACGCATTGTCTAACCACGCAATGATAAAGTAACACTATGAACAAGAGAATCAATTTGTGGATCAAGGCTCAGCAGGTAAGAACACTTCCTTGTCAAGAAAGTACATTTAGATATCAGCAGTTATTGTTAATAAAAAAATCCAAAAATATTATTTTATTAATTATAAATTATTTTAATAATTATTTTTATTAATTATTTTATTTATTTATTTTTTATTTATTATTATTAAAATAAGATAAATTACAGCCACATACGATATACAAGGGTTGGCCAATAAAACTGAAACACCTGGTTTTAGACCACAATCATTTATTAGTACGGTGTAGGGCTCCTTTTGCGGCCATACAGCATCAATTCGTCTTGGGGAATGACATATNTTTTCCCCCTTTTAGGGGCGCGGGGAACTCTTTGGTGCCCCCGACCTTACGCCCCAAACCCCCTCAAAGAGCGCTCCAATTTGGCCATTTTTGTAGTTGGTAACAGATTTACAATTATCTAGTAGTGCAGAAACAAGACAAAAATGGCAAAACAATGCAAAACTGTTTATGTAATGATACTAATTAAAACAGTACAGTTCTGTCCTCAAGGGGCTAAAAGCAGCACACAGCACTAACATAAGCAGAATGCACGATGCTACTGCTATCAAAACAATGGCCACGAGGTCATATCAACACACAAAATAGCAGCGAGAAAAAAAATGGTAGACAAGCGAAATTGATCAGCTGGAATTGGTTTTTTTCCTGGAAATTGGTTTTACAGTTATAAATTCCTAAAACCCCCCAAAACTAATATAAAGATATCTACACAGCCCCTCGAAGGGAACTAAATTTAACTTTTCTGCACTACAGACTCCAAGTACACAACAAAATGCATTTAAGGGCTAAAAAAGTGGACTTTGCATGATATGTACCCTTTAATCAGCATCAGACTTATTTGTCAAGTTTGTGCACACAAACAAATAATTTGTCTTCGGTTTTGCATGCCGTCAATAAGGAAGGAGAAAAGTAAACATTAATTAGCTCTTATTCAAATTAAATGGTCATTAAAATGACATAAATGAAAAGCAACAGTATTAAATAGAACAGAGCACATCTATCTATGCAGCTCAACATTGTGCTTATTCTTTATTAGCATTAAAGAGAGCAGGCACTGGAGCACGGAAGGTTAAAGCCAATCTTGCTGAGACAAGCAGAGTGCCTTGAAGTGGCAAGAGTCTGAACTAATTTGATGGGTTTTAGCTCTGCCTAGGTGCCACCTATCACCTTCACCTTCTTTTTCTCTGAGTTCTCACTCCCCCAGAATATACCATTGATCGCCGACCACAGCCATGTATGAAACATGTGCAACAGTAAGAGCCCCTGACAGGTGGAGTGAATCCCATTGATTATCTAATTACAGTGACACCTGTCAAGGGATGGGATCAGGCTGCAAGTGAACAGCTGCTGTACCCAGTGTGTTGGAAGCTCGAGCAATAGGTAAGTAAGGGTTTGAATGACTTTGACGAAGCAATATGAGGGTCTGACAACTGGATCAGACCATCTACAAAACAGCAGATCATTGCTGACAGTGGCTCCTCAATGCATTTGTAGTAAAGCCAAGGTGACTCAGTTTCTTATCCTGTCTGGCAGATTTAATGAAACATGAACTTGTCACAAGTTTGTCATTTATGATGTGACCATATTTTGCTTAATGTGTGTATATAGGGATGAAGCATGTGAAAGCCACAGTGTTCTACTATTTCAGAACATGGTACATGGTGACATCACTGCTTTATAGATTTATCTTTCCACACTTAATAATCGCCTGATAAACGTTTAATACTATTCACACATTCTAAGAGTGCCCTAAAGTGGTAAAATAATCATTAGCTGAGTGCCACATCAGTTCCCTTGGAATGGCTTATATGTTTGGTATATTTAGCATCTTAAATTCAAGACCATTTTTGGACATGCAAAATAACAGGCATATTCTACATCAGGAATTGGCAAGTCCAATTCTTGAGGGCTGGTGTTCTACAACTTTTGGATGTGCCCTTGGTTCAACACACCTGAATCAAATGGCTAAATTACCTCCTCAGAATGCAGCAAAGTTCTGGCAAAGAATCTTATATTGTGTCCCCAGCTTACTACAGTGGATATTCCCTTGTCACTTAAAGGCAAGGCAGGATGCATTACTGTGATTGTTGGCCAGGCACAAGTTGCTGAAAGACTTAAAGTTATTCTCTTTGCAGTTGATGATAGATAAATGCTTTTCATGCACTTTTTAAACATTTTATTTCTGATTTATTCTGAATTAAGTTGAACAGCCTCGCCAGAGTCACACACCATTTCAATCTTTGCTGACCATATTTGGCCAAATCCTTACTTTAGGGTGGTCTATTTTTTTTTTTTTAATTAACTGTCATAAATATAAGTATTTAACAAAATTCAGTCTCCATCTTGTTGAGTGTATCACTTTTATTATTCTTATGAAAATTCTAAAATGTGTAATTGTTTTGCTACATGTGCAAGTGCACTTCCTCTCATACCTGAGCATATATTTGCCAGTGTTCTGCAGAACTGCTAGCTTGTCCTCTGCACATAATCTTGCTGCTGAAGCACTCCTCGCAGGGATAAGCAGCTGCCAGAAAACTGAAGGATGATGGCTAATGCAGTTTCAGAGAGACATGTCCTTGGACAGCTTTTTGTTGCTCTAGGTAAGGACAAATTTAAAAACAACTTTCTCACTAAAGTTATATTAAAAGGATTATAAACAAGGGTGTTTTACCTTAAAACTGCATAAATTTAACAACCTTAGCCCAGAATATGCACAAATACCTTATAGCACATGTTTTAAAGCACACAGCAGATACATATCTTTACCACATGTCTCTCATCAACATTTATCCATAACAGATTTATTTTCAAGAATTTAATGCAGACCTGTATATTCCCTGACCAAACAGTAAATAAAAACTAAAGCCAACAGAATGATAAGTGACTTGCAAAAATATTCATTAGCCTTCTTTTTCCCTAATTCTCAAAACCAATGTGTGAAGGTAGGTACAGTTGTTGAAGAGGGTGCAGAAACATTTTGTGGTAAGAGGAGGGAAGGAATAGAACACAAAAACAAATTTCATCATGCTTAATGTTTAATGTGACATTATATAAAAATTCTAAGAATTGGTCTTTTCTCTGATAGCCAGATTTTTTTTACCACATGAAACTGTCGGGGTTCTGGTTGTGTGGGTTGTTTTTTGTTCCGGTCTGCTATTATCTGTGTCTAACCTCTAGTAGGTGCTGGTGACCGTGGTGTGAGGTGACAGGTGTTCTCCATCCCCGATGATTACTCTCTGGAGTATTTAAGCAGGAAGCGGCCAGCATCTCACTGCTCGAGTGTTAGCCGACCGTGGTATAACTCAAGCCAAGTATCTTTGTTGAAAGAACCTAAGTCCTTGCTTCGTTCTCGTTAATCTGTTTTGTCCTCTTTAACAGTGTTATGCTGGAGACGACCTGGAGGTTAACCAGACTCACCTCCGATTGATTGTTCCTGTTCCGACCTCGCTTCCTGGCTTACAGAAGATATTTGAGAGTCTCCATCCTGCAACCAAGCCGTGATCTACCGGATGTATTCATCAGCTGGCCGCTTCCTAAACTACAGCCATCAAGGACTACTAGAGCGAACCCTGTCAACCCTTCACCACACCAACGCATGACAACCTACACAGATTCTGCAAAACTGGACATGGTCCTCCTGGTTCAAGTCACTAGAGGCAAACCTCACGCTTACCCTCTTCAACCTCAGCCGCTTCCAGTTTCCCCACGTACTCTCCTCCTGGCGGTCCACACCCCCCAATCTAGTAAGATACAGTCTCAGTCAATGTTAGTTATTCAAAGTAAACGTTATTCACATTTTGTTTTTCTCTCACACAGTTGACGAGCGTTTCCAGCCGGTACAGACCTAACATCTACATTCCTTTAATAAAACAGTTAAAACTTTTCCTGATTCTCCTGAGTGTTCTCTGCATGTGGGTCAAATCGGTGTCTAAAACGATGACAGAAATGTGTTTTACATGTTTACGCTTTTTTGAAGGTGCAGATGTCCATAGCATGTAATATAACATCATAAGGGGCTTTTAATAACTTCACTGAACTTCAGCAAATCTGTACTCTTTAAGGCGAACCTCCTTTATTCAACTAATTCGCTTCAGTTACTTTTACAGAGTCTGTCAGCATAGTTTTATATTGTCATCTGATAGACTAATGGAACAAAACCAGTGCTTATATTTTTAAACATTTTGTTAAAAGAGCTCGAAATAACTTCCTAAACATTGTTTAAATCTAATTAGCTGCCTAACACGTCTTGATATTGTGACTGTAGATGCACAACATTAGCATTTCCTATGAATAAATCATCTCAAGGGCTTTCTGATCTTTCTTTTAGTATTCACCCATTGCTTGGCTAAAAGAGGAAGATCACCTTAAGAAAAATAAGAAATTAATAACATAGTACAAATTGACAGTATTTTTTTTTTTTTCTTTTTTCTCAGTACCTCAGAACTATCTGGTTCCAAACATGTTGGAAAGGTGATTCATGGAAAATGTTTGACTCTACTGACCTCACAAGCATTAAAATGCACATTACAGAGTAACTGTTGGAACATGAAGAACACGCTTTGATTACAACACACATGAAAAAAGTGAGACTCTGTTCCCTGGAATGGCATTAAGAAACAAGATCTATAAATAGCAGTAGCTGTTGTGTTGTAGTATGCAATTTTTGCCTTCAAGTAATCTGTAGAAAGTAAAGATTGTTTCAAGCTCACTGAATAAACTGTAATTATTAAAGTAGCTTTCATACATAAGTGCTTTTCAGTAATACCCTCTGTTACAGCTAGGTCAAACACAGAACAATGACAGACACAAGACAAGGATGAGGGCTTAACTTTACTAGTTTACAATTGTAAATACTTGAGGTATAATACTTGAGCAGGCCCTAGCCATTATAGTGCCCTAGAGGAGATGTGCCACTCCACCATGGAGGGTTCATCAGCTGCATGTATTAAGAGTTATGTTATTATACAGAAAAACAATTCGATCTTCACTATGTTCTGTAGAAAATTTGTAAAAATAGTAATGGGTGCACTCTGTTTTCTGGTTAAACTATATTCACTATCAAATATACATTCTTGCATGATAAAATGTTGTAAGGTAGTTTTTCATTATAGATACTGTATGGTTTTCTAAAATTGAGTCCTTTGGAGATGGCCAAAAATTGGCAACACTATTTTAAAAAAAATTGAATCCATTTGAAAGCTACAGTTTACAATGTTTTCTGCCTATACAGAGGTTTAGAAAAGTTTCAAGGTTTAGCCAGTTTACTGGTACAGTAAATATAGACTTTGAGAGTCTATATGTGAGCGCAGATGTGGCAAAATATTTTTCAGTGCTCCTGTTCCAAACAGATTATAGATTATATTTACATTCTGCAGAACATTACAAGCAAAACATGCAGCTGCTGAGGAATGAGCACTGGATGTTTTAAACATAAATGTTAAACTTGATATTATGGATTTGTAAAATAAAGAAGGTTGAAATAGACTTGTATTGTTACACATCAGCCACACTATCTATTGTAGCATTTTAGGCAACTTTGCTTTATTTTGATTAGGCTACCCTAAGAAACAAAAAAGAAAGGCATATCTGCGCCATGTTCTACATCCAAAGATCACAAATACCTGACCAAAGGGAGATGTTCCCACCAAACAACATTTATCTCTGTTCTTCATCAACAATAAAGACACGGTCCAATAATTTATTCTGCAACCAATTTGTGAACAGTATTTAAAAGGTGCAACAATTATATTCATGTACTATTTCATTCAAAGCTTCATTGCATTACACTGTAACACTAAGAACATGAGAATCAGGTTATTTTGTGAATATATATAAGATAACAAATATGAGAGAAGGTGCAGAGCTTCATTTTAAGCATCTTATCCTTTCCAGTCATTTAAAACAGGGATACAGTGTTCTAATTTTTTCCAGTGGCAGAATTATTTATGTATAAAACGAGCAAATGATGGAAATTAACACAGAAGAAAAAACTAAATGAAAACAAGTCCTTGGCTTTTTTTGTGCAACAAGAGGATGGAAACTATAAGCAGTAATGGGCCTAATATGGAATAAAATTATATTTCAGTGTTTTTGAAAACAATTTATTTATTTTTGTACCTGGTATTTCCTTGGTCTTTTTACAGGAGGAAAAACTGTCCAAAGATTCTGCACGTAAACTCATGTTTTCCACCTAAAAGGGGGCCTCCAGCCATCAGTGAAGGGTGGTGTGCTGCTATAAACATTACTGTGGGATATTGTCTCATCAAAGTAATTTGCATGAAATGATAAAAAAGAAATAATAAATAGAAAATTAAAACATTAATAAACAAAATACAAATAATACTTGTGTTATTGCATATGCAAGAATGTCATATAAGTTTTTATGTATAAAATAATCCACTAGAATATTTATCTGAAACACAGCCCAGCCAGAACTTGGGGTTTTCATGTGAAGGGTGTGCGGCAGGAGTAACAGAGAGGGAAGACTGTCTGGGCTGGTAATGATCCAAAGTTTGCCTGAAAAAGTTACAATTTTGGGCTTTATGAGGAAGTCTTTGTCTCAGCCATGGCAATAATGTGGACAAGGACTTTAAAGCGCAAAACCGCAGACTTTTGATCACGATGAAATTAGTCTTCCTCCCATTTGATTAGATGAAGGGATTCTGATTATGGGTAGCTCCTCTCTCCCTGCTCCCTCCTTCTGCAGATGCTGGTAGGCTTAAGGACCATTAATACACTTCCGAACCAAACCCGCCATTTCATGATGGTATTGTTTTGTGTGTTTTGGGGGAAATGATCAGCTGATATAGCGCACCGCCTGCGTGTAATTCAGACAGCTGATGTGTTCTTATTCTTTTCTTTTAACCTTCAGGCATGGATTATTATTTGTAAAAAGTTAAATCATATTTTAGTTTGACCCGCTCCGGCCATTGTGGTCCTTAATATTATTATAGTTGCTCTTGAGTTTAATTAACTTTTCCCTGCACAGCCTCAGTGAAAACCTTCTCATTTCTCCTGGTCCCATGGCCGATCAGTTAAGAGCAGTCTGTTAACGTCACATGTAGTCCCAACTCAGCTCCGATCATACCTGCTCAGGAGCAGCGGCCAAAAAACTAGGTACCGGTACGGAAAAAACAGTAATGGAAACACTTGAAAAGCGAGTCGAGTGGAGTGGAGCTAGGGCAAATCCAGTCAGTGAAAATGGGGCTTTAGGAGCTGGCTTTACGGCTAAGTCCCACATATGGAAACCAATCACCGAATTAAGCGGAAGCTGGAACATACACACCTTAAAGATACAGGACGTAAATAACTCACTGATGTTGCGAGGGAGGGTTGCCATTCTCAAATATACATTTCACCTCCAAGAACTGCTTTTCTCCAGGTCAGTTCAAATTGTCTCCATAGAACCACAGGTCTAGTTCACAGAAACTCTTATAAAGTTAATAGAATGCTTTTTTCATTAGCCATCTAATATCACACATTCCTCGTTACTCCAAGTCATCTTCTGATAGGCTGATTTATCCCTTGTGACATCACCTCTGCCAATCCTTCATGGCACTAAACTCCAACCGAACCATAGAACTCATCAGGAAGGTTTTGCCCAACTGAGTTACATATTAGTTGAAGAGACCAGCCTTTTGGTCTGTGGTTGCACTAAATGTTGTTTGCATTGTAAGCTACATTCATCTGTTTTGTGTAAAGTTGTGGAAGATTGCAGCTTTTCCTTCATACATCTTGGATGCGTGCTCAGTTACTTTAAGTAAGAGAGTTCATTACTGCCTACCAGCTTCAGGGTGATATCTGGTTGACAGAACCACTATTGGAGTGAAACCTACTATCCCTCAAGTGGAGAGAGATGGCTTTCCAGGACCACCTGAGCAGCAACGCAAGCTGGTTTTGTCAACATTAAACTGACCACCTCTGACACGGTAAGGCACTCTCTTCAGATATTTGGCATTATTATATGGTGGTTTTGGTGTATAAAGCTGAGGGATAACAGAGGGGTCTAAAGCTTAATTTCACCTTGTGTTTTCTTACCCTCTTAGATTAAAGTATGCATTGGGACTTTAAAATTAGGACATCAAATCTCTGTCTTTAGGCTTCAGAGTCAGTTGAATTCTTGTTAAATTTTGAAACTCGGTTCAGATGATAATGTTTGGAAAAGTTAATTCTCTAGTTTGGATTTCCTTTGTAGTAAGAGTGGATAAAATAATTAGTTGTTCTTGTTTGTATGTTAGATCATGGTGTTGGTATTAGCTCAGTTAATCATTAACTAATAGATATTAGTTAGATTCATTAGAATAGTAAAATTCTTGAATTTTGTTTAGTAATTCTAAATTGATTATTCATATATTCCTTAGTTTAAATGTTCATTTTAGTGTTGCTTCTGATTAAATTCTAATCTTAAAAGGTATATACAGATCTCCAAATTTTTTCCTTGTAAAATAGATCACTTCCCACTAGGATTGCATTTCTCCTTCAGCTTTTGGTCAGAATACTGTGTGACACTGAATGGTCTATAAACACTAACGTAATTTAAAATAGCTCAAGATCACTACACTGATCAAAAACATTAAACACATAGAACTGCATGCAAACAATTACTGGGCATGTAAAGGAGCTGGCACATCTACTAAAAGTACGATCAAAGGACACAGGTGGTGTCATCACGAGTAGAGTCAGTATTAAAAAAGTTTGGTCTTACTGATATAGCATATATATTCGATTTTAAATGAGTAGAAAATTCATTTTGGTCTATAATAATTTGACATGAAAACAAGCAAGTTGTGTATTAAATCCTTAATGATTTGTTTTAAGAGAATAATGTCATTAGGAAGCCCCAAGGTAAAAGGTTAACTCCCAGTTAATTAATGGCTGTACATGGACATCATCCCGAAACATTTCACTGAAGTGACTTGCTGATCACCAAACAAAGCATACAGAAAAAAGAAGTCTGATCATGTGATTTAAAAGCAACATCTTTTCTCTCTATTCATCCAGGAACCTGACTTTCGACACGTGGACATGTAGGGCACACCATCACAATGTAGCCACCACTTAACCAGGGTGAGAAACTTTGACCTGAACCAAAACATCCCAACTAAGTTCTATACCTGCATCACCCAGAGCAACTGAATCAATAGGTATTACTAAAACAGTACCTCCAAAGTGTTCAAGCCTTTGATTGCACAGTATCAGAAGGGACCATCCAAGTAACACTGTATTTAGACAGAACAATCACAAACAACCATATGGAAAGAAGTATTTAATTTTGACTGCAGACACTTTTCTTGTTTAGAGTGATATTTATCTGGGTAGAGTAAGAAATGGAGAAAAAGGTAAACTCATATAGAGTGAGAGTTGTCAATCTTGCCATATAATGGGACATGCATATTTCACAGTGGCCCAGTGTTGAGTCCAATGCCTACAGTTGCACACTACAACCTTTAGGATAATCCACACAATAATGTCTTAAAATTACAAATGCTGTTAATGTATATGGTATCTTCAAGACATCATCCATGGACACATTGATTAGCTTTATTAATTGGTTTGACCACTAGAAAATCCAGCAAACTGGGCAACAGTCCAACACTATCGCCCCAATTGCCAACAAAGACACTATGTCCTCTGGTCACTGGTCTGCATGTATGTACCGAGCTACAGCTAAATCTCTCATGGGTGCTTAAGTTTATCTGTCACTAATTGCTGTAGATAGTTTGTAGTATAGGATCTCTGTAGCAAGATGTTTCATTATATCAAAGCTGTGGAGAGGAGGATCTACTATGCTGTGGATCAGAATTCCAAAGAACCACTGAGCCATGTTGAACTTGATGAGGGTAAAATATGAGGGTAAAAGACAGAAACATGAAATAACTTTCACTCAGATCAAGAGAGTCTCAGACAAAGAGGAAACTATGGTGTCTAGCAGACAGAGCTCCAATTAGAGTAATGCAGAATAGAGAGGAGGTGCGTATGTGTGTTTTGGGGAAACTGGGCGGACACAAGGTCACATTCGCCTCATTGAGATATTTACAGTCCCCCATGAATGCCCTGGCCGAAAAAATGGGCCTCGGGGAGAAAAAACACCCTTCTCCTGATTTGGGGCCTGCTGACTTGACAAAATGAAAAGGCCGCTTCCTGTCCCTTTTCATGGTCAGAGAGCAGCACAGACCAGATTCATCATTACCTGAGAGGAGGAAATGACATGGAGCTTCACCTGGCTTTTCCATACCTGCCAGATCATTATCATAATTCAGTGTTAATCAGTGTCACTTCAATTTCCTAGCAGCAGATTTCTACAAATGACTCCAAAAATCTGACTTTGTCTCCTCCTGCAAAGGTAGATGTGATGGTTCGGGGACGGAGCACAGGCGCTGAAATTTCCCAAGGACTGTTATCCTGCTCCTGGTTTTCAAAAAGGGAAGCCTTTGATGCAGTGATGGAGTTGTGGTCTAATGAGGCTTGTTTCACAGCGATTCGTTCTTACCAGAGTAGAGGTGGCATCGCAGAGTCTCAGCCAGGCTGCAAAAACACTCCTGCTGTTCTCGGTTTGCTCAGCCAGGCTCGTTCACAGCCAGCTACACTTTGTGGCTGTACATGCACAGTTTCAATTATTCAGTGGTTCGTTGCACCCTGCAAACAGAGATGCAATACACATCTGCTGACGTTATCGCACAGTGTCAGGCTTTTTTAAAATGTTTAACCCTAAAGTTTGCATTTACTAAATTTTTACTCCAAATAACTGCTGTTTTTTACATTTTAATATACAATCCAAAAATACACTCAGCATTCATGATAAATTAGACAATTGTAAATGCCTGAACTGGTAATGATTCATATATTTGCAAAAGCTATTTTGCCCATTTATCTAAAGAAAATTTCAGATTGAAAGAATATTCAATAATGCAAACATAATTTTTTGCCACGGACTTTCTATAGGATTAAGGCCTGGATGACTGGGTTATTCTTACACATGAATCTTGCCATCGGGGCTCTGGCTGTATGTTTAGGGTTTAATTCACTCCATGTTCCCATCAACATAACTTTACTGCTTTCGTTTAAAAATGGCCTGTTCTTACCAGATTTAAGAAAGACTAGACTTTTGGTTGTTATTCTCCTACCTGAGCTGTGCATCTATACAGCTCCTCCAGAGTTGCAACTTATCCTTGACTTGGCTGATGTTTCTTTCTAGTTGTTCTTTTTCTTCTTTGTCCTTTTTTTCTTTGTTTATCATAATGCCACATTGCCAATAATGTAGTCTAACAACCATCTGATGCTTTTATGGAACAGCTATATTCATGTTGAATTTGCTCTGTGTTTTACTTTTTTAAAATATTTCACACAAAATATTGTGTTTACTAATCCTGTACCCCAACTGCTATATTTTACATTTGAATGTGCAACCCAACAACACTAACCAGTATAATGGAAATGTGCTAAAACTTTCTCACTTTTAATTTTTGTGCCATGCTTTTAATCCACAGCTCTAAAACACTACCTAGGAAACTGTCATGAAGACCACCTTATCTTTGGCAACTGCTCTTCGAGTCAGAGTGATAATCTTGCTGGAGAGAAACTATCAACTAGTAAGTGATTATATGAGGGGATAAGAGATGTACATATCACTTGGATGTCATTACTAGTCACAGACCTAATCGTTGCTCCTACAGATGAATCTTAAACTTGGTCTTGCAGGCTCTCATTTATCAAATGTGCCTATGGCAGAAAAATGGGTGCCAGCGTATTTTTCCTCCCATTTACGGATGTATCAGTCACATGCCATCCCTCTCAGGTTTAGTGAAGGCAAGGGTTTTCCTGAATCAAACAGATTTTTAAATACAGTGATCAGTGGCTGAGCCAATTTTGTCTTCCAGGGCAAGTCATTGAGGAATTTAGCCAAACTATAGAACCACAATCTAGAACTGTACATGTCAGAGAAATCGTGCAATATCATTTTGGCCTGTACAGGTCTGCACGACATTACACTTGGAAGAGTATTTTAATTTGTTTTTGCAAAGTGATGATGATGAGTCTGAGATCTATTAAGGCCTCATCCAGCACTTTCTAACATGTGACTGTTAAATACTTACGTTTGGGACACATGCTGTTAAAACAGCATTGTATTGTACTATAATTGCAGTACTTTAATTGGTTTTGTTTGTTTTTAATTAAGTTATTAACCTTCTGCTAGGACAGTGTCACGTTGTGCAAAAAAGAAACATTTCTTTCAGATTTTAATGATTTGTGCTATTAGTGAAAGGTATTTAGGGTGTATTCACACCAGGAAAGTCCTTTGGTCGTCTTGTTTGGTCCGGACCAAAAGCGGACTTTATTTTTTTTTGTTTGGTGCAGTTCACGTTCACATTGTACTTTTTGCAAGTGAACTATACTGTAAACAAAGACCAATGCTCATCCCATACAGGTTTTGCAACGTTCTATTTCTAATTTTGGAACAGCGTCTACGAATGCATGCTGAAAGCCAAAGTAGACAAGGTGCCCTGCAAATTGCTAAGCAACAGACAGCAAATCAGGTATGAATTTAATGCATTCACTATACACCAAAAAGGTGTATGTTTCCTGTAGTTGGGTCGGATTGAGGCCGGTTTGTATTCACATTCCAGAAGCGAACCACACCAGAGTCCGAATTGAAGCAGGCCAAGACCACCTCTAGTGGGTCTCTGTCCTTTTGCGCAGATGTGAATACACCCAATTCAGTTCAATTCAGTTCATTTAATTAGCGCCAATTCACAACGCATGTCGTCTCGAGGCACTTTACAAAGTCCATTCCATCGAATCACACAGATTTCATGTCAGGGGCCCAAACCCAAAGGGAAAAAATCATTGGAAAACCCAAGTCTCTGAGGATTTTTCCTTCAGTTTTTTGAATTTTGGGAGAAAAAAACAGATTACAGACATGACAAAAAAACTAAAAGGCATCTCAAACGGCAACTTTCTGGCTTTTAAAGAAATTTAAAAGAAATCACGAAAAATAATTGTGGTAGCCAGTAACAGATACATTACTTAGTAATCTGTCCAATGGCAGCCAAGATTGTCACCCGCGTGGCTTTGTTTACAAGTTATAGTTCACTTGCAAAAAGCACAATGTGAAAGCAAACACCACCAAACAAAAAAAAAATGAAGTCCGCTTTTGGTCCGGACCAAACAAGGGGACTAAAGGACTTTCCTGGTGTGAATACACCCTAGAACTATAAATTTCGCCAAAATAAGGGGTTTTTATGAAAAAGACAGACGGTTTTTCCCAGCTGTAAAATCAATCACCAATTGAAATTTTTGTACGGCCCCATATGCTTTTTTTTTAAACTCAAATTGGGAAACTTGCCCTACAATTCTTTCTGTGCCAAAAATGTACTCTAGTTTTTTAAAAATTAGGTCCTTAGTGCACAAGTCACTGTCTATCATTTTATTTAACCTTAGTCTTTTTGTTAATGTAAACATGTGTTTTTACAATCTCTACTACAAAAGAACTGGAGTAAGACGTTTTGGCCCCATTTGTTAGAGTTCAATGATGTGAAGCAGGATGTCCAAATATAGGTTCTTACAAAATATCTCACAGCAGACCTTTAAAAAAGTTTAAACTTGAAAAGGTTGGCTGTTTTCTTTATTACCACAGGGGAAAATTTGGGAATTGTTTAAAAAATTTTTATAAAACAAAAAAAATCTGTTAAATTTTTATGAAAGATTCCTTTTTTTATTTTTATTGGATCCTTTACCCCAAATAAAACTTTTCATCTTTTACCTTTATGTAATTCAGTAAGACCTTTGTTTTTGTTTTAAAAAAATTTTTAATCAATATACTAATTAAAAAAAAAGGGAAAATTTGGGGGGTACTTGATATTAGCCATTGAAACAAGTTACATTGTAATCAACTATATTAGTTTGTAATTATTATCTTCAATTGGGGATAAATTATAACACCATTAATTACTTTATTTTGGTACCAAATTATCTCTGTTAATTGAAATTTCAGTGCAGTTAAAGGTTTTAGTCCCCGGTTTTCTCTTTTTCATTTTACATGTGTCCCAAAAGAGAACGGGAAAAATTTAAATTTTTTTTTTAAGAATCAAAAACAAAATGGGAAAAAAAATCGTGAATGAAATCGTGGAATGAAATTTTTTGGATGTGTCAAAAATTTTTTTTTAAAAAATAAAAAACTGAAAAGTGGGGGGGCCCAAAAATATTCGGCCCCCTTCCATTAATACCATGTAGCGCCACCCTTTTGCTGCAATAACAGCTGCAAGTTGCTTGGGGTATGTTTCCGATCAGTTTTGCACATCGAGGAACTAAATTTTTGCCCATTCCCCTTTGCAAAACAGCTCGAGCTCAAGGGGGGCTGGATGGGGGCCCGGATGGTCTTGTGAACAGCAGTTTCAGCCTTTTTCCCACAGATTCGCGATTGGGGTTAGGTCTGGACTTTGACTTGGCCATTCCAACACCTGGATACGTTTATTTTGTGAAAAATTCCATTGTAGATTTGGCTTTATGTTTTTGGATCATTGTCTTGTTGGAAATAAATCTTGTCCCAGTCTCAGGTCTCTTGCCCCCTCCAAAAAGGGTTTACTTTGGCCCCCATCCCCCTTCCCATCAATTTTGACCATCTTCCCTGTCCCTGCTGACGAAAAAGCAGGGCCCGAAAACCATGATGCTGCCCCACCAATGTTTTTTGACAGTGGGTATGGTGTGTTCAGGGTGATGAGCTGTGTTGCTTTTACGGCAAATATATCGTTTTCGCAGTTCCACCAGTTCGATTTTGGGGTTTCATCTGACCAAAAGCACCCTTTTTCCACATGTTTTGGTGTGTCTCCCAGGGGGCTTGTGGCAAACTTTTAAATGAGACTTTTTATGGATATCTTTTAAAAAACGGCTTTCTTCTTGCCACTCCCCAATAAAGGGCCCAGATTTGGGGGTGTACGACTGATTGTTGTCCCCCTATGGGAAAAGACTCTCCCACCTCCCTTTAGATCTCTGCAGTTCATCCAGAGTGATCATGGGCCCCTCTTGGTGCATCTCTGATCAGGCTTCTCCTTGTTTTCTAGATGAAAGTTTTTGGGGGGGACGACGGGTCTTGGTAGATTTGCAGTGGTCTGATACTCCTTCCCCTTTTCAATATGATTGCTTGCACAGTGCTCCTTGGGATGCTTAAAAAGCTTGGGGAAATCTTTTTGTATCCAAATCTGGCTTTAAACTTCGCCACAACAGTATCTCGGACCTGCCTGGTGTGTTCCTTGGTCTTCATGATGCTCTCTGCACTTTGAACAGAACACTGAGACTATCACAGAGCAGGTGGATTTATACTCATATTATATGATGAGGGATTGCTGCAAAGTCAACGCCAGTGACTGTCCACTGTCTCTACATCCGGGAGGAGTGAATGCTGCAAGTCACTGACTGGATGCAATCTGCTGGGTTTCCTTAGACAGAAAAACGTTTTATCCAATTTGAATAAATAACTAACTCTGACTGCACTGTTCAAATGGTTAGGACTAATTGGAATGTATGTACCTGACTTTTGTGAAGTGGCTTGAGACGACATGTGTTGTGAATTGGCGATATATAAATAAAACTTAATTGAACTGAATTGAATACAGAGACTTGATTACACACAGGTGAATTCTATTTATCATCATCAGTCATTTGGGACAACATTGGATCATTCAGAGATCCTCACTGAACTTCTGGAGTGAGTTTCCTGCACTGAAAGTAAAGGGGCCGAATAATATTGCACGCCCCACTTTTCAGTTTTTTATTTGTTAAAAAAGTTTGACACATCCAATAAATTTCATTCTACTTCACGATTTTGTCCCACTTGTTGTTGATTCTTCACAAAAAATTTGAATTTTATATCTTTATGTTTGAAGCCTGAAATGTGGCAAGAGGTTGACCAGTTCAAGGGGGCCGAGTACTTTCGCAAGGCACTGGTTGAAAAGAGTTTGGAGTTGGATCAAGAATTTAAGTTGCTATCCAGCTTTAACTAGTTTAGTGACTGTGTAATGCTTCATAATCTGAGCAAAGGCATGTGTTTAAATGTTGAATAAAAGTGGCCCAAGAATGGAGCCATTAGGAATCCCATATATGATATTTGTTTGGTCAGATTTATACTTACCAAATGAAACAAAGTAGTCCCTGTTACCGGCAGATATCTAAGATTATTACTAGTTGGTGACGGAACTTGTTGTGAGTTGATAGGAGGAGCAAAATGTGGGTTCAAGGCTTAGACATCAAACTGAAAATTATAGCATTCAAGTGCTAAAAGCAATCTTGTGGTAGCTCCATCATCTGTGTAATTTTATACGTAAGTTCATGTTTGAGTATCTTTTCCAGGGACATTTAGTTTAATTATATTTTACCTATGAACTCTTTAATTTAAACAAAACTGGCTACAATCCTTTCATTACACTAATGCCCCTTTTCCACTGGCTCGTTTTAGCCAGCGCAGCTCTGCACCACTCGGTTTCGCTCTACTCTGTACGGTAACTGTTTCCACTGACCCGCCAACGGCTGAAGCTATGGTGGCTGAAGCCTCACCTCCAGCCATGAGTGTAGTGTGCTGTGTTACTATTAACGTTACTGTGTAACATTGTCACATTGAAGTAATCTGCGTGAAATGATAAAAAAGAAATAGAAAACAAAAACATGAACTAAATACTAATAACGTTTGTATTAATGTATATGCAAGAATGTCTTTTTTATGTTTTTTCATGTATGAATTGATCCACTGGGATAATTATCTGGACCACAGCCCAGCCAGAACTTATAAAATAAGGCTCAGGGGTTCTGATGTGAGGGGGTTGCTGCAGGAGAAGCAGAGAGGAGAGACGCTGCTGTCTGGATGGTGAAGCTCCAAAGTTTGCCTTAAGAAGTTTAGGATTTATGAGGAAGTTTTTGTCTTATCCATGGCAATAATGAGGACATGGACTTAAAAGTGTAAAACCGCAGATTTGTGACCTTTTGCCTCTGAACAGCTGATTTTATTTGTGATCAGCTGATTTAGGATGTTATTAAGTACAACGCTCTGCCTGCGTGTTATTCAGAAAGCTGAGGTGTCCTTTTTCTTTTCTGTCAGCCTTTAGTCATGCTTTATGATCTCTAAATGGTAAAAATTTCATGTATGACCTGCTCCTGCCACTGTGGTCCTTAATATTATTGTAGTTGCTCTTGAGTTTTATTAAGCTTTCCCTAAACTGTCTCAACGAAAACCTTCTCATTTCTCATCCTCCCATGGCAAATCAGTGAACAGCAGTCTGTTCACGTCACATGTAGTCCCTACTCTACCTTGGTCATACCTGCTCAGGAGCAGGGACCAAAAAAGTAGCCGAGTAGAGCCGAGTAGCGCCAAATCGAGCCAGTGGAAAAGGGGCATTAGAATGTGTTCAAAACCAACAGTTGCATGTTTTAAGATAAGATAAACTTTATTGATCTCACAATGGAGAAATTAACTTGCTACAGCAGCTCTTAGCACCACACAAGAAGGGTGCAGATAGTTTTGGAAAAATATGCAATCAAATAAGAACAAGGTAGGTGTGCAAAAACAAGTAGTAATAGTAAAATAAAATAAAAATAAAATTACTTATGTACCGGCAAAAAGTGGAGATCATTTGTGCTAAAGTGACAATAATTGCAGGTTTTTACATATACAGAGGTTGTTGCCCTAGTTTGCCCTAGTAGAATTGAACAGTCGGACAACGGTTGGGACGAAGGACCTGCATTCGCCCTTCTTCCTGCACTGAGGGTGTCTCAGTTGCCCACTGAAGGAGCTGCTCAGCTCCTCTACAGTCTAGTGCAGTGGGTCAGAGTTATGTCCATGATGGATGTGAGCTTGGCTCACATCCTCCTCTCACCCACCACCTCCACAGAGTCAAGTGGGTTGCCCAGGACAGAGCTGGCCCTCCTAACCAGTTTCTTGAGTCTCCGCCTGTCCCACTCTGTGCTGCCTGGGGCCCAGCAGACCACAGCGTAGAGGATGGCAGAGGCTACCACGGAGTCATAAAAAGTCCTGAGCAAAGGCCTGCACACTCCAAAGGACCCCAGTCTTTACAGAAGGTGGAGGCGACTCTGCCCCTTCTTGTACAGGGCGTTGGTGTTATGGGACCAGTCCAGTTTATTGTTGAGGTGAACACCCAGGTACTTAAAACTGTCAACTGTCTCAGTGTCCTCCCCATGGATGTTCACTGGTGAGTGAGGTGGTGTCCTCCTAAAGTCTATCACCATCTCCTTTGTCTTACTGGTGTTCAAGCACAGGTGGTTGCACTCACACTAGTCCACAAAGTCCATGATGACCAACCAGTACTCGTTCCCTTCAGACACACAGCCCACAGTGGCTGAGTCGTCAAAGAACTTCTGGAGATGGCGGCTGTCCCTGTTGTAGGTGAAGTCCGTGGTGTAAATGTCGAAAAATTATGTCAGAACAGTGCCCTGTGGGGCCCCAGTGCTGCAGACTACCACCTTTGACTCACAGCTGGGCATCAGCATGTACTGTGGCCGGTCAGTGAGGTAATCAATGGTCCAGGCAGCAAGGTGTCCATCCACTCCTACGTCCTCCAGCTTCCCCCACTACATTGCTGGTCTGATGGTGTTGAAAGTGCAGGAGAAGTCAAAGAACATAACTCTCACAGCGCTCTCGACAGTCTCTAGGTGGGTGAGCGCCCGCTGCAGCAGGTAGATGACAGCGTCATCTACTCCAAAGCAGTATATGGAACCTACTTGATTTGCAAACTACACAAAATAGAAATAAAGATCACGAAATGTCTGTAATCTGGTTTATATTTTATGAGCATCTTTTAATCACCATTTAGTTTCCCCTTTGTTTGATGTATACACAAAATTCTAGCTGAAATTTGTTCAACCATTTTTTTAATACTTACCCCATGTGCACTCTTGTCTCACTCCAAGTTCCACTCAAAAGCTGGGACCCATCTTATGTAGCTGCGGTTGACAGATAAATGGTTTACAAGCCACATTTTAGAAGGATTTAAACGTTTTAGTAATGTTTTTAGCTATGTATTAATTACAGGTCATTTTATGTGTTTTTAACAATGTAGGAAAACCAGTTGAGCACAAAAGTAATGCTTTTTATGTTGAGTTCATACATTTTTAAATTGATTTTAAATTGCTGTAATTAAAATATTTAAGTGACTCTCAGTTGTTGACCTTACACAATTTCCAGTCAAAAATGTCTGTGTTCATCAGTGTAAATGTATTTAAGTAGCTTGGTCACATTTGTTCTAAAAGGCAAATAAAAAAAAAAAAGAAGAGATTTGTATAATTTAGGACAGAACATTCATCTCATCATCAGACATAACTTTTCTATTAAGAGTGGCTGGTTGGGTTTATCTGGTACTTGAATGTCAGAAACATAAATAAAAAATTCTGAGGGTGTCTTTGGTTATAAGATGTTCTTTTCTAAACACATCTGAATACATTTTTTTTGCCAGTCAGATATAAAACAATTGTGCAGAAAAAAATGCTGCTTGCTTCTGCTGATTTTTGTACTCTTTTGAGTTTTCTACTTTCTAATTTAGCATCGATCGATTTTGGCTGTAACTCTATTTTGGCTGCGCTCCCTTTCCCTGCAAGGTCTCACCCACAGAGGCTAGATCACACTATTTTCAACTAGAGAAACTGGGCTAATAACACCTTGTTACTCAGCTGGATAAAACCCCAGTCTCTGCTGCTGCTGCTGTGAGGAATCTCACTACACAATGTTCAGTAAGAGTCTCTAAAGAGATTTAAGTAGAAATTCAGCGGTTCCTCTTGACAGCTGGGGCCCTGGCACAGTGTATGTGATGTCAAATCCTGGGCTACTTTTTAGCTCTAGGCCCCTAAATTATTTAGTTTATATCATCCAGCCCTCTGTGCATGGGTCTCGATCTTATACTTACTAGGTCAATGCTGACTGCTAATCTGTAGAGGTTGGAGGTATGTTTCTTGCTTGTGAAACTTGGGGAAGTCCAACTACATCCTTTTTGTTTATCAAACACTGAATTTCCAAAAGACTAACTTGAAAATATTGAAATTCCATTTTAATATTGTAGTACTGTTTACAACCCCAGACTCTGTGACGTATGTATTCACATCTTCTATGCAAGAGCAAAATCTTTAAAAATGTTATATAATGCATGCAAGTGAAATATTAAATCCTTCTTTCATTTTCTAATTTTTTTTATTCTAATTTATTATTATTATTTATTATTCTAATTTCTTTTTCTATATCTGCAATTAGTCTCATTGATGAATGCAGCAGATTTGACTGTATGAAATGTTAATGACTTAATGTACTGTAACTTGTCAAAAGGTTTACATCCCTTGAACATTTCCATATTTTACCACATTTCAGCCACAAACTTCAATGCGTTTTAGGACTAGATGTGATAATTCTAATACAAAGTAGCAAATAACTGCCAAAAGGAAACGTGGTTATACAATATCTTTTATAAGTAACTATTGAAAAAGAAGCAAACAACAGCTGTATGTATTCAAGGTTTAAAGGTTTAATTGCTATAATGTGTCATTTATATAAAAATGTGGAAACTCCTTTTCATTCAGTGGTTTGTCTTTTTTTTATTCCTACCTCTGGGAACTCCTTCAAGACTGTTGGGATACTATTTCAGCTGACTACCTCATGAAGCTCATCGAGAGAATGCCAAGAGTATGCAAAGCGGCAGTCAAAGCAATAGTGGGGTTATTTTCAGGAATCTAAAATATAAAACATGTTTTGAGTTATTTAACAATAGTTTTAATGTTTTAACTTTGTATCTACAATGTAGAAAGTAATAAAAATAAGAAAAAGCCATGTTTTGACTGATAGCACATGTGTATGTGAAATCCACATGTATTAAAAGTTAAACTAATACAAATTTAGGCTGTCTGGGTAACAAGAGGATACAAACTATAAGCAATCATGAGCCTGATGTGGAGAAAAATGATAAGTCTTTAAATCATATTTTCAACTTGGTATGGTTTCTCCTTGTCCTATTAACAAGAAATCCTGTCTAGCAACCATTCAGCAAGTAATCTCATGTAAAGCTGTTCTAAAATCAGTTCACAGCTGTTTCAGGTGGAAAACACAAGCAGTGAAACAGCTCTGTCAGAAGCTACAGGTCATATGCTAGTGACAACAGAACCTACCTGCTAATGTTATTTAGCTCAACTGGAACTTTAGGAACAGGTTAAAAAGGTTAGCTTTAACCCAAAGACACTCTGCAAATTTATTTAAACACAAACTACTTAATTTAAACATTACTTAACCTATTTACGTTACACCAGCTGCTTGTGGCGCATGTAGGTTTAATTTTCTTTTTCGTTTCATCTGATTGACAGTAGTTGAAGGTCCTCAGAGGAACAACAGGGTGCAGGGAGCAGGGTTGTTGTTGATTTTTTTTACTTCACATTATTACTATCTTTTATTTCATTCTATGTTTTTTATATGGTTATTTATTTGTTGGCCCACTAGGCAACTGTCTATGTAGCCTATCCCCAGAGCCGGTTCTAGGTTCAAGGATAACTACCCCTCGAATCCTTATACCCCCTGCTTCCCCTTTCACCTCCATTAAATCATAGTATTTTGAGACCATCAAAGGGGGCTACCAACTTTGCACAGAAAAGCACTCTGAACCCCAGCTAAAGATCTTCAGAGTACCGACTTTTTCTTCTACTTCCTACTTGTTATTCTAAGGCTTGATATGCAATAACAAGATAGACCAAGATATTATTTGCACACAAGGGCCCCATTTCAGAAAGCAGGGTTAGTGAGAACTCAGAGTAAGTTCTGGGGTAAGTATGTGCATACCCTGTGCGTTCAGTTTCAGAAAATCATAAACCCAAGTTACCCCTGCAACTCACTCCGTGAACAGTACCAGGGTTTATTGCACTAACCCTGAGTTTGGTCTACGGTTTTGCTGAAATCTGGCACAAGGAAAGTGTCAGAAATGGTGTGACCTTTTCTGGAGGAGCCTGGAGACACAAATACTCCGCACAAATCAGCATCAGGAGAGGGTGATCAGACTCCGATTCTCTTATCTGGATGAAGATATTTTTGACTGTTACCGTTTTTCATCGAAGTCAATAATTTAAGTCAATAATATTCTCAGTTCTTGTTTTCTTTGTATAACATAGGTTAAGCACATGTAAGGATTATGATTATTGATTAATGAACATTTATCAAAAATTCTAATTGAAAATCACAATTCAGGAAAATAGTTTTCTCAACCAAAAATCATTGCTTACAAATAAAAGTCAGAGATGTCCTCTGGTGTTGTGATTATGGCTAGTTAATTAGTTAATTAATGGATTATGGCTTTGTTAATTATCATTAATAATTGATAATTATTAACCAAAACCACACTAAATGTCACTGTTTAATCAGCTGCTTCATCAATCGGTGGGGGAACTTTGACCTTATTTTGACAGAGAAATCACTCTTGCACAAAATAAACACTTCTCTTTATATATGTGAACATTAATTGACCCTATAGCCCTTATATAATTACTATTCTGGTCCAAAAACCTTCAACTAACTAACAAGCCCTATTGTACACAAAGGGGATAAAAATTATTACCTAACAAAAAGAAAATATATGTGCACTGAGTGTCTATGAAGATCCAACCAGCAGTGTTATGGACAAAATGTGCAATTTGGGTTAACTTGGACAGAGCAACCCTCCTGGTGTGCTGATGCGTCTCGATGGCGGCTATCAGCTGGTAGACGGTGGGCTACGGCCTTAGCCACAAGCAGCTGATTGCCCCAGATCTCGAAGAAAGGGTCATAAAACTCTGAGGCGGGAACTTAGGGGAAAAAGTCCAGTAATAAAACTGGGACAAAGGAATGGTCCGGCCACGAAGCCCAGACCGCAGCTGCCTTGAATGTCCAACTTTTAACTCCTGGCTGATTTGGGATCAGCCGGACAAAACAGACGCACCTTGCTGATCGCATCCGCACTGCGTGATTCAGCACACTTGCACAGAAAATCAAAACAGTTCAGCATAAAACACCAGTATTACATGCAACAAGTTGATGTCTTGGATTAACTACTGGTAATTCTTTATCACTTTAAACTATGCCTCATCCTGCCCAGACCTCTAAATGCGCCTATCCAATTCAATATCAAAAAAATAACGAAATTACTTTGACATTGATTTCTTCTTTCCACCGGTTTGAGGATGGGTCGCAGGTCTGAAGAAGAAAAACGGGGGGGTTACCAGAGTGACACGCGTCCGTGATCAACTCAAAAACTGTAAAGTTCTCATCCGTCCAAACCAGGAAAAATATGAATAACCATCGCTGTCGACCAAATAAACAAGGGGTCTGCTTGGAAATAAAACCTCTGTGGCTTTTCACCTGCGCCAGAGTGTCGGCATGGTCTTCGATCCGTATATGAATCTTCTGACCTTCTTGTATCAGACAGAATTCCAGCTTTCAAGCTCATTTCCTAGACTGGAAACAAACAACCTTTTTGGGTAAATGATCTTCAACTGACCCATAAAGTAGGCGAGCATGTGTTCTTAGCCGTTAGCGGTTGGAGCTGGTTACAAGAATCAAACACATATTTTTAAAATACCACTACTAAAAGGGTTGAAATGCATAAGCGTGGATGGCGCGTTATGGCCGATCTTCTGTGTTTAAAAACCACCCTTTAAATAAAGTCTGTCTTAACTTTAAAAACACAACACAGAACACATTGTTAGCTGAGTGCTAGTCTGCTAGCACTTACTGTAGCAGAGTTTCTTAACACAAACAAATTAAACATTATTTAGATTATTTACCTCTAAACTAATCTTCTCTGCCCAAACACCACCTCTTACAGGGTTGTCCTGGGCGTTGAGGAAACATCCATGTGTGGGAAAACAAAGGATTAGCTTGCAGCTAAACTCCCTTGCTGTGGGGTAGGGCGGCTCATTCTTGCCAGCAAGAGACATACTTCTTTCTCTCTCCTTCCAGCTCCACTGGGGACCTGTGTGGAAGAGATTTGTTTGTCGGAACGCGGGGTTTTTATTCAAACAGTGACATCACGGGAAGTCCGCTGTTACTCCCTTCTTGTTCCTGTTCCTGGCTGTGCTGCAATTTATTTTGAAAGTTCCAGAAAAGTTCTTACTGGCCTTTAATGTTGTAACCCATGGCTGGGGTCCCAACAATAACCACACAGTACGTTCAAAAATAAATTTAATTTATCCTGGGTTTTATTCTCCTTTTACTATGCAGCCTGATTCTTTTTCCTGATTAGTTCATACAGCTCTTAGTCTGGTAACTTTTTCTAAGGTTTTAGTGATGTACACTGCCTGGCCAAAAAAAACGTCGCCACCAAAAAAAAAAGGTTGCACACTCTAATATTTCTTTGGACCGCCTTTAGCTTTGATTACGGCACACATTCGCTGTGGCATTGTTTCGATAAGCTTCTGCAATGTCACAAGATTTATTTCCACCCAGTGTTGCATTAATTTTTCACCAAGATCTTGCATTGATGATGGTAGAGTCTGACCACTGTGCAAAGCCTTCTCCAGCACAAGATTCTCAATGGGGTTAAGGTCTGGACTCTGTGGTGGCCAATTCATGTGTGAGAATGATGTCTCATGCTCCCTGAACCACTCTTTCACAATTCGAGCCCGATGAATGCTGGCATTGTCATCTTGGAATTTGCCCGTGCCATCAGGAAAGAAAAAATCCAATGATGGAATAACCTGGTCATTCAGTATATTCAGGTAGTCAGCTGACCTCATTCTTTGAACACATACTGTTGCCGAACCCAGACATAACCAACTGCAGCAACCCCAGATCATAGCACTGCCCCCACAGGCTTGGACATTAGGCACTAGGCATGATGGGTGCATCACTTCACCTGCCTCTCTTCTTACCTTGATGCGTCCATCACTCTGGAACAGGGTAAATCTGTACTCATCAGAACATATGACCTTCTTCCATTGCTCCAGAGTCCAATCTTTATGCTCCCTAGCAAATTGAAGTCTTTTTTTCCAGTTAGCCTCACTGATTAGTAGTTTTCTTAAGGCTACACAGCTGTTTAGTCCCAATCCCTTGATTTCCCTTTGGATTGTTCGTGTGGAAATGCTCTTCACTATTAAACATAGCCACGGAGTTCTACTGTTATTTTTTTTCTGATTTCACCAAAATTTTTCACCAAATGTTTAAGTGATCGCCGATCATTTGGTAGTTTCTGCAATCTCCTTAGATGTTTTCTCTGCTTGATGCATGCCAATGATTTCACCCTTCTGAAACAGATTGACATATTTTCCACGACCACGAGATGTGTCTTTTGACATGGTTGTTTAAGAAATGAGAAGCAACTCATTGCACCAGTTGGGGTTAAATAACTTGTTGCCAGCTGAAAGATAATCACCCATGCAGTAATTATCCAATGGGAGGCTCCAGGTACCTGTTTGCTTAGTCAAATCCAGGTGGAGACTTTTTTTTTGGCCAGGCAGTGTATGAGGCTGTATTCTTTCTTTGCTTTTTGCTTTGTTGCTGATACACCTGAATTTCCCCACTGTGGGACAATAAAAGATTTTCTATTCTACTCTGTTTTGCATAAATACACTTAGGGCCTGATCTTCAAAAGGTTTGCATATATACAATTATACGCAAACCTGAAATGGATTGCGAGTGCAGTTTTTGTGTCTAGATTTAGCATGCTTGAAATGCAGGTAATAACTGGGATGCAAAAATGTCTGCTGTCACTGTGGCCAGAAGAGGCATAGATTGCAGAGCAATCACAGCTGTTTGATTACGTTCTTTAAACCCTCCCCTGGCACATGTTCACATTTATACAGTAAAAAATTATGTAATTTCACCAAAAACAATTTAAACTTCCGCCTCTCTGCCCCTCTCCGCCCCTAAGCCTAAGCTCCTTGTTTGCTTGCATTCTTTTACTCCTAACTTTTTATCTCTTAGCCAAAATTACGGAAATATTGGACTAAAACTACTTCTTACCAGCGACTCCCAAGGATTATTATTATTTTTTATTTCTTTCTAAAGGATTTTGATGTTTTTTTTAATTGAACCCGAAAGAAGGACAAGTTGACGCCAGCTAATCAGAACAAGATGCCTTCCTTCACCACAAAGATCGACAAAGTTTTACAGAAATTGGCTGTTTTGGGGATGAAAATCCATCAACTAGAAGTGCATGTGGAGGTGAATATGGGGTACAGCGATGATTCAACTCTGCCTGTGATCCCAAACAGTGACAGTCACTTATCAGAATCACAATCGACTTCAGAACACTGAGAATAAACCCACCGGCAGCCCCCCCGCCCTGCATGTTTTAGGCATATGCCCAAAAAATCAAGGTGGACAACTCACTGGAAGATCTCAGCAATTAAATAAATTAGAATGGCCAGAATTACAGAGAAAGCCCCCGTTTTCCCTGGGAAAAGGAGACACCTCTTCAAGCAAGATGGTTTCTGCTTGAACAAGCCGGGAGCCAGACGTCTCACATCTAATCTCTTCTATTCAGTAAATAATCCGCCAGCAGCTTCAACCTACAGCAGAGAACATGGAGTGTCAACAACAATGATAACACTGCCTGCTATTACACCAACATCTTCCAAAAGCTGCAGAGCCCCACCACCTCCTAATCTATCTCCTCTTAATCAGGACCTTCAAATCACTTCTCTGTGATACAGTCTGGGCCCCAGTGGTAACTCTATCAGAAATGAGCATGTCCAGTATGAAAAACTTGGGCCCCCAAATAGGAGATAGTTGTAAAATCTCTGTGCTTATACATGACAGAAAGAACAAAGCCAAAAGGATAAGAGACAGTAATAAATAATCAAACTTAAAAGCCATAAACTGTCAGGTACAACCAGACACAGAGTTAAAATCAGCAACTAAGTCATATAAACTGACTTTATTGAACATTAGATCTCTGTCAGTAAAATCATTTTTAATCAATAACTTAATTACTGACCACAATCTTGATGTTATGTTTTCAACAGAAATATGGTTACATGAATTTAATGAAGCACCCATTCTGATAGATTTGACGCCTCCGAACTACAGTTTTCTCTGTTAGAACAGGTAATAACTACTTTAATAAGTTATTAAGTTATTATAACGTAAGTTATTATAACTATCCAGACGACACACAGCTATAGGTTACGATATCACCTGGTGACTATGAACCCATTCAAGCGCTGGGTAAGTGCATAGAAGAAATCTATGCATGGATGTGCCAAAATTTTCTTCAGCTGAATCAAAACAAAACTGAAGTAATAATCTTTGGACAAAAGGAAGAGTGTTTAAAAGTTAGCACACAGCTTCAGTTAATAAAGCTAGAAACCACCGATCAGGTTCGAAATCTGGGTGTAGTGATGGACTCAGACCTGAAACTTCAGAGGCACATAAAGACGGTAACAAGGTCAGCCTTCTATCACCTCTCTATCACATCTCTAGGATTAAAGGACTAATGTATCAGCAGGACCTTGAAAAACTAATTCATGCGTTCATCTTTAGTAGAATTGATTACTGCAACGGTGTCTTCACAGGTCTGCCTAAAAAGTCTATCAGACAGCTGCAGTTGATCCAGAACGCTGCTGCCCGCGTCCTCACTAGAACTAAGTATGTAGAACACATCACCCCGGTTCTAAAGCCCCTACACTGGCTCCCTGTAGCTCAGAGAATAGACTTTAAAATACTTCAGTTAGTCAGTGCATCAACCACCCAGACCTCTTGGGTCTTTTGGCTCAAATCTACTCTGCATACCCAGAACCAGAACCACACATGGAGAAGCAGCTTTTAGTTCTTATCCTCCACTAATCTGGAAAAAACTCCCAGAAAACTGTAAAAGCGCTGAAACCCTAAGTTGCTTCAAATCAAGATTAAAAACGTATTTGTTTAGAATGGCCTTTGAATGTGTTATCTAAACATTATTAGTTAAGTTTTCAGTCCAACTTGCCTTTCATTTTCTTATCCATCATTCTATTCTCTATTTTTTAATTACCTCTATTGTTTGATTTTTTTGTATCATTGTAATGTTATTCCTTATGTACAGTGCCTTGAGTGCCTTGTTGCTGAAAAGTGCTATATAAATAAACTTGACTTGACTTAAAGAATCAAACATGTTTAATATCATTAAAATATTGGCAAAACAAGTAAAGCGAATTCAGTACAATCCTTGGAAATTTTTTTTATGTACATAAATGTTCAATTTAAATTCTTGCAGGACAGTTATGTGACTTTATGTTTTGAAATTAGCAAAGCTATAATATAAAGATAGCCAATTCTTACCACAAACTATTTTAATGTTGCCAATATTCCATTCACGCTTGAATACTGTGGCTGTTTTTGATCAACTCTTCTATCTTTTGTCAGCCTAGAACAGCTGCCCTGTGTGCGCACCAACTGCGGAGGATGGGCGCCACTCTGGAAACTGCTCTGCCCTCCTGCACAGTAGCCTGTAATCCAATATTGTGATTAAAGGCAAAGCAGGATGTAGTCTTTGCCTGACTGGGTCTGTCCAGACCACAAACATAAAGCATCTGCTCACAGAACATGTGCAATTATGCACTCAGAGGCACAGAGAGGAGAAATGATCTCTTTAGGGCAGAGGCTGCGATGACAAACCTGCTGCTGTAGCAGTCCAGAAAAGCAGGAGCAGAAAAAAAGCAGAACAAAAAACAATCTGCAACTGGATCATTCATAATGATCCAATGCAACAACCCCTGCATGTTTCAAGCAACAGGGCAGGGAGGATCTGTTTGCTTTTCCTCTTATTCCACTGGGGGCAGTAGCAGCCAGTCAGTAGCACACGCAATTTCCTCATTTAAATAGGGCGGTCTGCACCCCTTTGCACCTGTTGTCCATTGAAGATTGCACGCAACACGCCTACTTATTGCATTTGCAATTGTTTTTTTCTCAAGCAATTTAGTACCCCCCTTTTTGGGATGTTTAAGATCAGGCCTAAAATCAATAGAAATTAAGTTGACATAGCAGCTGATTGTAGTTGTTTTGTACTGTGAAGATATGTGATGCACCAAATAACCAGCAATGTGTATAATATATATATAGCATATATATATATATATATATATATATATATATATATATATATAGATATATATATGTATATATATATATATATATATAAAATCATATTATTTATCATGATATAATTATCATGTTATGGTAATTTCTGATTCCCCAATCACTTCCCAAGCTAAAGACAAGTACTTTCATGTCATTAAGTGTCCTTCATTGCCTGCAGGGTGAAAATACAGTAGTTATTGATATTTTATTTAAACAAATGAAATCATTCACCTTCGTGGGCACCTCACCCACATTTAAATGATGCTCGAAGCATTGTATTTTGTATTTTCTGCAGCTGCATTTTTAGGTATTCCTTTTGATTCCACATGTTTTTCTGTTATCTTAAGTATACCTTGTACAGCTGTTTCACAAGGAGCTTTAGGGAGAAAAAAATCTCAATTTCTGTAGCATGTCTGCTCATTTTCATATTAAGTCATGAGCCAACCTTTAACTTCTTAAACATCAAAAATTGCATGTGTTGAATATAGCCAGTGAATTTTGTGTAATTCAGTTGGTAGAGGTTAAAAATAACAATAGTTCAACTGGACCTTACCTGATTTAACTGTATTGCTATATTTCATACTGATTTGCTACCATGTCCTTTTTGTGCCTGCTGGGTTGCACCAGACACACATTTATCACACGCACACACACACACACACACACACACACACACACACACACACAACACACACACACACTTTATTATACTTTTTGGATGTTAAATAAGTGTAATATTGAGCATTCAACTTTAATTCTACATCAAATCACACTCATGCATTGACTCTGTGTCTGCCATGCTAACTCTCGCTATTTTGCAGCAACAGTTTTGCTTTTCTTCTTAAATATGTTTGTATTCTCCATATGCCATCAATAAGATTTCTAATTCCATCGGCGAGAAATATGCACTTCGAGGCTTCTTTTCTCCTGGTGAGTCGTAAAATCTGCCTTCCATTGATGAGGGCTTCCTATTTACTCGCGCTTGTGCTTAACTCCGACTTTGACTCATGGTAACCCAAGTGTTACCTTGTATTCTGAAACCGAACACCCAGGGTATGTGCTTTCTACTCGGAGCTTGTTAACCCCGCTTCCTAAAATGGGGCCACGGAGCTGCTGATTAACTAGTAAAAATCTTGTCTTAGTTGTCAAGATAAACCATCTATCAAAATGTACTGGCTCATTCAACTTTTTTATTTGCTTGTCAGTATTTGCTAAAATAGGCCTGTGTTTATACTTTTAACAAAACAACACTAACTTGTATTTGAAATCCACTAACTTTCAGGTCACATAGCCATCAGATTTTTCAGATGTGTGAGGCCTACTTTTATTCTCCACCAAATTCACAGATTACAACCCTCAAGCAGTGTGATTTTACTGTGTTATATATGTAAAGATACAAATTAGCCCACCAATGCTGTCTTGGTGCTTGGAGATTGTAATTGAAAAACTGTGTGTGACATCAGAAGTGACCTTGGATGTTCTCTGATTTATTCACACCTATGACAAATTCCAGTCTGCAACAGTCTGCAATTCCAGTCTGCAAAGCTCAACCAAGCCGTCCTATCGTGTGGAATATCACTTGTGTTTACATCTATGTCTCAGGCTGCGGTCCATGATGCTCACAGTAGCAGCATAGTGTGGGTGTCAGCCGTGTAAACTTGCTATGGGATGCTCTAGTGTGGGAGGCATGTCCAGAGTCACACTGTTGCCACCGTAGCTCCATTTGCTTCCAGGATTTTACTGTTGTAGGTTTTCAGTTTTTCAGTCAGCAGAGGCAAAAGAAAATCTAGTTTTGTTTGATGCTTTTATTTTTGCTGTGCAAGTAAAAAAAAAGTCATAACATCTTATTGCATTAACAATGAATAATTGGATGTAACTGAGTAATTATTTTGTTGGCATGAACCTATATGTTAAGACATCCTTGTGGGCTTCTTTTGAAATTTGCTCATTTGCATCCTTTTGTTATGTTGAGGTGGTAAAGACTCAAATGCAGAGCAAATGTAAAGTGAATATGAGAACTTTTAATGGACAAATGGACAAAATTAACTTACAAAATCAAGCAGACTGGCAGGTACAACTTGAATCATGGAGAGATTAGGTATGGAGCTAAGAAACAGACTGGACAGCAGTAAAAAAACAACAAAAAAGAACTAACCAGTGAAGAAGAAAGAGAAACAGTAAGTATATATACTGACGCAGGGGTAGAGAAATGACAGGCAAACCAGAAGAGTTAATCAGAGGGAATGAATTGCAGGTGAGGCAAGGAGAAGACAGAGCAATCAGAGGATATTTGGAACAGCAGAGAAGAGAAGGGGAGAAAAGACAAATAAACATGGATGGAACTGAACAAGAAACCCTAGGGAAAATGCCAAACAGAGATCGAACAGGAAACAGTCTAAATGTAAAAGGATCACAAGAAAAACACAAATAATTAATTAAACACACACACCTACGAATAATAAGCACAAGGAAGTGAGCTATACCTACAAGACCTATAGAACATAAGAAGATGTTGAAAAACATGAAAACAAAACCATACGAAAACACCTCAGGATTTTGAAAATCTTTAGCCAAAGCCATAGATGGCAAAAAGCTTAAAAAGGTAAAAAATGATCTCATTGTACAAGTCTATCTTTTATAAGAACATTCCAAGCATGTAGATAGAGAGAGAGAGAGAGGAGAGAGAGAGAAAAGAGGGAGAGAGAGAGAGAGAGAGAGGGAGAGGGAGAGAGAGAGAGAGAGAGAGAGAGAGAGATAGATAGATAGATAGATAGATAGATAGATAGATAGAAGATAGATAGATAGATAGATAGATAGATAGATAGATAGATAGATAGATAGATAGATAGATAGATAGATAGAACGGACTTATAGCAGAACAAAATAGCATAATACTAAGTTCTGCTGTACAACTCAAAAAGTGACACCAAAAAATGACTCCAAACTATCACTATGGTCTGCTATTGGTTTATAACTGTTCAGCTACAGTGACGAGGTTTACAGAACCAAAGCTTTTTCATCGCTTTTCAACAATAATAAGGTATGTAGCTTGCTTTTCACTGAACGTAATTGTTACCTGAAACAATGTAAAGCTGAATGTAAGGGGAAAAATAGGTTTAATTGCAAATGTAGCATCTGTAGCTTTTAACCAGGGCCCTTTAAAAGCGCATTTGTACAGTGGGGGGCTTGGGGCACGGCTTTTGCTTTGCTGCGCTCTGTCCTCTGCTGTATGGTGTGCTGTGGTGTTGGGGGGGGTGGTCCTGTACGCGGTGGCTCTGGCCACCAGGTGTGGGTGCTGCGGGGGGGCATTGCTTGGCTCTGGGGTTGCATGGGGTTTCTCGGTTTCATATTGAGGGGGTTTTGTTTGCGGCGGGGGGGTTCCTGGTGGGTGGTGTAGTTTGGGGGTTTGCGTCCCTATCGACATATAGAATGATGGTTGGTCCGGTTTTGATGGGTTTCCCGGGTCCCAGTGCCGCCCCTAGCTCTGGCCCCGGGGGGTTTGCGCCTTGCCTTCCACCTTTGTTGGAACTTGGAAAACGGGGTACCTTTGGGGCACCGGGAGCTGGCCCCCTGGAGAGCATTTGCCCCCCCGTCCCCAAAACCTCCCTTGGCCACTCCATCAATACCACTCAGGTAGGGGTTGGGGGTGCGGTGCTTCATTGGAGTGCCGAAAGGGGTTTTTTCCACTCGCGGTCGCTTACAGCTGGGACCCAAAATTTTATCTGTAAGGGTTTAAAATTGGATTTGAATGAGGGTCGGGGGGTCTGTGTCTTGGGTTTTCTGTGGTGGCCTTCTTCCAATGCTTTTCTGTTCCCCTGGCCCCTGGGCCAAACGCAGGGCTGCGGGGTTGGGAGTCGATGGGGGGGGGGGTGGGAGCATGTTTGTGCCCGCACTGGGGGGCTGGCGGGTTTTGGCTTGCCCTGGAGCGGTTGGCCTGCCTGACCCAGTTACCCAGCTGTTGCATGTTTCTCTCTTGTGCCGAACCGCCCCAGCGCATGCTGTAGGTCTTGGCTAGAGGGGGCCAGCAGGACCACATCATCTGCAAAAAGAAGAGACGAAATCCACTGGTCCCCAAACCAGACCCCTCCGGCCCTTGGCTGCGTCTAGAAATCCTGTCCATAAAAGTTATGAACAGGACCGGTGACAAAGGGCAGCCCTACCAGAGTCCAACATGCATCAGGAACAGGTCCGACTTAGTGCCGGCAATGCAAACTAAACTCCAGCTCCACTTGTACAGAGACCGGATGGCCCCTAATAAAGGGCCCCCGATTCCATACTCCTGGAGCACCGCCCACAGGGCATCACAAGGGACAACATCGAATGCCTTTTCCAGGTCCACAAAACACATGTGGACCGATTGGGCAAACTCCCATGAACCCTTGAGTATGCTGTAGAGGGTATAGAGCTTGTCCAGTGTTCCACGACTGGGATGAAAACCACACTGCTCCTCCTGAAGCTGAGGTTCGACCATCGGCTGGACTCTCCTCTCCAATACCCTGCCATAGGCCTTACCAGGGAGGCTGAGGAGTGTGATCCCCCTGTAGTTGGAACACACCCTCTGGTCACCCTTCTTAGGAAGGGGGACCACCACCCCAGTCTGCCAGTCCAGAGGCACTGTCCATGACCGCCATGCAATGTTGAAGAGGCATGTCAACCTTGACAGCCCCACAACATCCAGAGACCTCGAGGTACTCTGGGCGGATCTCATCCGCCCCCGAAGCCCTGCAACCACGGAGCTTTTTAACAACCTCGGTGACTTCAACCTGCGTGATGAAAGAATCTAACCCTGAGTCCCCAGCCTCTGCTTTCACCAGGGAATGCGTGATGGCAGGATTAAGGAGATCCTTGAAGTACTCCTTCCACCGCTCTATAATGTCCCCAGTCGAGGTCAGCACCCTCCCACCCCCACTGTAAGCAGTGTTGGCGAAGCACTGCTTCCCCCTCGTGAGGCGCCAGACGTTTTGCCAGAATCGTTTGAGGCCAGCCGGTAGTCCTTCTCCATGGCCTTACCGAACTCCTTCCAGGCCCGAGTTTTTGCCTCTGCCACAGCCTGGGCCGTGGCACACTTGGTCTCACGGTACCCGTCAGCTGCCTCAGGAGTCCCACAAGCCAACCACAGCCGATAGGACTCCTTCTTCAGCTTGACAGCATCCCTTACTGCCGGTGTCCACCACCGGGTTCGGTGATTGCCGCCACGACAGGCACCGCAGACCTTACGAGTGCAGCTACGGGCAGCAGCATCGACAATAGATGCAGAGAACATGGTCCACTCGGACTCTATGTCTCCAACATCCCCCGGAATCTGGTCAAAGCTCTCCCGGAGGTGGGAGTTGAAATCATCCCTGGCAGAGGGCTCTGCCAGATGTTCCCAGCAAACCCTCGCTATGCGCTTGGGCCTGCCAAGTCTGTCCAGCTTTCTGCTCTTCCAGCGGATCCAACTCACCACCAGGTGGTGATCAGTGGACAGCTCAACCCCTCTCTTCACCCGAGCGTCCAAAACATGTGGCCGAAGGTCTGACGACACAACAACAAAGTCAATCATTGACCTCCAGCCTAGGGTGTCCTGGTGCCAAGTGCACTGATGGACACCCTTATGCTTGAACATGGTGTTCATTATGGACAATGCGTGACTAGCACAGAAGTCCAATACGAAACACCACTCGGATTCAGATCGGGGAGGCCATTCCTCCCGATCACGCCTCTCCAGGTGTTGAAGTCCCCCAGCAGAATAATGGAGTCCCCGGGGCACTACCCAGCACCCCCGACAAGGACGCCAAGAAGGCCGGGTGCTCCGCACTACCGCTCGGTAGCTTTTAACACACACACCTACGAATAATAAGCACAAGGAAGTGAGCTATACCTACAAGACCTATAGAACATAAGAAGATGTTGAAAAACATGAAAACAAACCATAACGTAACACCTCAGGATCTTGACATCTTTAGCCAAAGCCATAGATGGCAAAAAGCTTACAAAGGTGAAAAATGATCTCATTGTACAAGTCTATCTTTTATAAGAACATTCCACAGCATGTAGATAGAGAGAGAGAGAGAGAGAGAGAGAGAGAGGGAGAGAGAGAGAGAGAGAGAGGGAGAGGGAGAGAGAGAGAGAGAGAGAGAGAGAGAGAGAGAGATAGATAGATAGATAGATAGATAGATAGATAGATAGATAGATAGATAGATAGATAGATAGATAGATACGGACTTATAGCAGAACAAAATAGCATAATACTAAGTTCTGCTGTACAACTTCAAAAAGTGACACCAAAAATATGACTCCAAACTATCACTATGGTCTGCTATTTGGGTTTATAACTGTTCAGCTACAGTGACGAGGTTGACAGAACCAAAGCTTTCTTTCATCGCTTTTCAACAATAATAAGGTATGTAGCTTGCTTTTCACTGAACGTAATTGTTTACCTGAAACAATGTAAAGCTGAATGTAAGGGGAAAAATAGGTTGAATTGCAAATGTAGCAGTCTGTAGCTTTTAACCAGCCTTAAATGCGCATTTGTACAGTGTGGGCTTTGTGCACGGCTTTTGCTTTGCTGCGCTCTGTCCTCTGCTGTATGGTGTGCTGTGGTGTTGGGGCGGTGGTCCTGTACGCGGTGGCTCTGGCCACCAGGTGTGGGTGCTGCGGGGTGGGCATTGCTTGGCTCTGCGGTTGCATCGGGCTTCTCGGCTTCATATTGAGGTGGGATTTGCTTGTCTGCTGGGTGGTTCCTGGTGGGTGGTGTATGCTTGGGGTTTGCAGTCCCTATCGACATATAGAATGATGTGTTGGTCCTGGTTTTTGATCGGTCCTCGGGTCCCAGTGCCTGTCCCTAGCTCTTGGCCCGGTGGGTGCGCCTATGCCTCACACCTTTGTTGGAACTTGGAAAACGGGGGTACCTGTTGGGGTCAGCCGGGGAGCTGGCTCCCTGGGAGAGCATTTTGCCCCCCAGTCCCCAGAAACCTCCCTCTGGCCACTCCATCACACTACCACTCATGTAGGGCGTTGGGGTGCGAGTGCTTCATTGGAGTGCCGCAAGGGTTTTCCATCTCTGCGGTCGCATTACAGCCTGGGACCCAATTTAATTGTATCTGTAAGGGTTAAATTGCATGTAGACATTGAGGGTTCTGGGGGGGTGCTGTGTCTTGGTGTGCTGTGGTGGCCTTCTTCCAATGCTTCCTTCTGTTCCTCTGGCCCCTGGCCAAGCGCAGGGCTGCGGTTGGCAGTCGAGTGGGTGGGGTGGTGGAGCATGTCTTGTGCCTGCACTGGGGTGGCTGGCAGGTTGTGCTTGCCCTGGAGCGGTTGGCCTGCCTGACCCAGTTACCCAGCTGGTGCATGTTTCTCTCTTGTGCCGAACCGCCCCAGCGCATGCTGTAGGTCTTGGCTAGAGGGGGCCAGCAGGACCACATCATCTGCAAAAAGAAGAGACGAAATCCACTGGTCCCCAAACCAGACCCCTCCGGCCCTTGGCTGCGTCTAGAAATCCTGTCCATAAAAGTTATGAACAGGACCGGTGACAAAGGGCAGCCCTACCAGAGTCCAACATGCATCAGGAACAGGTCCGACTTAGTGCCGGCAATGCAAACTAAACTCCAGCTCCACTTGTACAGAGACCGGATGGCCCCTAATAAAGGGCCCCCGATTCCATACTCCTGGAGCACCGCCCACAGGGCATCACAAGGGACAACATCGAATGCCTTTTCCAGGTCCACAAAACACATGTGGACCGATTGGGCAAACTCCCATGAACCCTTGAGTATGCTGTAGAGGTATAGAGCTTGTCCAGTGTTCCACGACTGGGATGAAAACCACACTGCTCCTCCTGAAGCTGAGGTTCGACCATCGGCTGGACTCTCCTCTCCAATACCCTGCCATAGGCCTTACCAGGGAGGCTGAGGAGTGTGATCCCCCTGTAGTTGGAACACACCCTCTGGTCACCCTTCTTAGGAAGGGGGACCACCACCCCAGTCTGCCAGTCCAGAGGCACTGTCCATGACCGCCATGCAATGTTGAAGAGGCATGTCAACCTTGACAGCCCCACAACATCCAGAGACCTCGAGGTACTCTGGGCGGATCTCATCCGCCCCGAAGCCCTGCAACCACGGAGCTTTTTAAACAACCTCGGTGACTTCAACCTGCGTGATGAAAGAATCTAACCCTGAGTCCCCAGCCTCTGCTTTCACCAGGGAATGCGTGATGGCAGGATTAAGGAGATCCTTGAAGTACTCCTTCCACCGCTCTATAATGTCCCCAGTCGAGGTCAGCACCCTCCCACCCCCACTGTAAGCAGTGTTGGCGAAGCACTGCTTCCCCCTCGTGAGGCGCCAGACGTTTTGCCAGAATCGTTTCGAGGCCAGCCGGTAGTCCTTCTCCATGGCCTTACCGAACTCCTTCCAGGCCCGAGTTTTTGCCTCTGCCACAGCCTGGGCCGTGGCACGCTTGGTCTCACGGTACCCGTCAGCTGCCTCAGGAGTCCCACAAGCCAACCACAGCCGATAGGACTCCTTCTTCAGCTTGACAGCATCCCTTACTGCCGGTGTCCACCACCGGGTTCGGTGATTGCCGCCACGACAGGCACCGCAGACCTTACGAGTGCAGCTACGGGCAGGCAGCAATCGACAATAGATGCAGAGAACATGGTCCACTCGGACTCTATGTCTCCAACATCCCCCGGAATCTGGTCAAAGCTCTCCCGGAGGTGGGAGTTGAAATCATCCCTGGCAGAGGGCTCTGCCAGATGTTCCCAGCAAACCCTCGCTATGCGCTTGGGCCTGCCAAGTCTGTCCAGCTTTCTGCTCTTCCAGCGGATCCAACTCACCACCAGGTGGTGATCAGTGGACAGCTCAACCCCTCTCTTCACCCGAGCGTCCAAAACATGTGGCCGAAGGTCTGACGACACAACAACAAAGTCAATCATTGACCTCCAGCCTAGGGTGTCCTGGTGCCAAGTGCACTGATGGACACCCTTATGCTTGAACATGGTGTTCATTATGGACAATGCGTGACTAGCACAGAAGTCCAATACGAAACACCACTCGGATTCAGATCGGGGAGGCCATTCCTCCCGATCACGCCTCTCCAGGTGTTGAAGTCCCCCAGCAGAATAATGGAGTCCCCGGGGCACTACCCAGCACCCCCGACAAGGACGCCAAGAAGGCCGGGTGCTCCGCACTACCGCTCGGCCCATAGGCCGAAACGACAGTCAGAGACCTGTCCCCAACCCGAAGGCGCAGGGATGTGACCCTCTCATCCACTGGGGTAAACCCCAACAGGAGATGGCTGAGCTGGGGGACAAGCAAACCCACCCCGACTGAAGAAGACGACGTAAGGCTTTATTTTTTCACTGTTTTTTGAGGTAAAGACATTAAATTTGTAACGATGAACGATGAAATGAAGACACTGAAGAGACATATGGGGGAGTGTGCTAAGAAGGTAATAATTTTCTTAAACCTTATAAGAAAAGGATAAATTCTTACCATATTCTTGCAAAAGATGCAGATATTTCTGTACTGCTCACCAGAGAGGCTCCCTTCTGTTGTTCATTTGTGTAAGTCAAAATAAAGCATAACATCTCAAACTAAGTGAAAAAGACACTCATATAGACACCCAAGGTCCCCTTTACTCTGGGCTGAGACCATGCCACACAATCAGCTGCAGATTTGTATCTGCAGTACTCCTCACTGGCAGTACCTCCAGCTTAGATGAACACAGAATACACTGCTGTGTAGGTTACTGGGAGACTGAACAAAATGAGGGTGTCAGGCTTTAGTTTATATGCAAACCTTACTTGTCAGGCTGCCAAAGAAAGCCATGACACTATATTTACTAATGATGAAAGGAAAAAGCAGAAGAAGCAGCTCACATGGACATTAAAATGTAATTTTACAGTTCATAAAAGTCAACTTCAGTCTTGGAATCATGCACGAAATCCAAAATCTGTGTTTTTCACTTTTAGCTGATCATACCAAGACTCTTTCGGTCTGTATCTGCAGAAGAAGCTATGGTATCCAGAGGGATACAGAGCTCTGCATTAGGATGAATAAAGTGGATGGCATTCTAAGTGTTACAGAAACGTCTGTACAGATTGTACTGTTGGTGTTTGCTCCTTCACAGTCGAGCTGGAACTGATGGTACAAGTTCAGAAACCTCCCATATATACAGGGGCGAAAATCCCATTTCATTTTTTGGGAAGGGAGAATAAACAGTCAAAATTCAGAGAGTAATACCTGGGGGGGTTAAAATTAAAATTAATAATACTAGTTACAACACTGTTTATTGTTTGTCCATATTTTACCTTTTTAAAAATACTTATATGCATTTTAAAATCTGAATATCTCTCTAGAAACAAATCTATAATGTCAGTAAAATATGAATTAGTCTTATGTCTGACATTAACATCCAGACAGAGGCTTTTGAAAAATATGTCCTCTTTATTTCCTCCCCCCTTTTCCCTCATCTATTTTTCCTGTTCTAAGTAATTTCTCTCTTTTACTTCTGTCTTCCTCTCTTGTCCCTCTCGTTCCTCTCCTCCCTTCACTCTGTCCTCTTCTCTTTTCCTGTTACCCCCGTCGTCTTGTGTCCTCTGTCTTCTGATACTGCTGCTATACTTCATACTAGTTTGAGCTTGTTAACCATCATAAGCTTGGCTATTTGCTTAACCATTGAGCTGATAAAAAAGAGGCAGATTTTAGACAAAGCAGGAGAAATGTCACTTTTCATGTTACAGTCTTGGGCTTGTTGAACAAGTGGTGTGATAAATGACTAAACTGCTTTTATATACTGGTACAGTTTTTAAATCGGGCGAGCCTGTTGCTCACTGAAACACGGAGCAGCTGACAGGAGCTGCCAGTTAGTGATGTGACGCTCACGAACGAATCAATTCTTTTGAATTGCTCTTTTGAAGTTCTTTGAAGTGAACGGATCCTGAAGATTTGGCTCCCTTTAAAGAGCCATAAGTCACATCACTACTACTGGTAGCCTCACCCATTAGGCATGCGGACCAAACCACTTTGTGGAATAGTGGAAGTCATGATCTTTTAATAATTAAGAAATGCATTTCAAGTTTTATTAAATCGCTTTATAGGTAGCCTTTTTTGTTTTTACAATGATTTATGAGGGGATATCTTTATGTAAGAGGGGGCTACATTCCCCGAGGTCAAATGAAACTAAAAAACAAAAACAGTTTGGCCTTAATGATCATTTTTGCATAGGGATGAGGAAGGAAAAAGGTTGACAACAACCTCCTACCTGTGATGTGCAGGCGTGGCAGCATCATTTCGTGTTGGTGTTATGCTGCAAGTGGAACTGGTGCACTTCACAAAATGTGTACAGTTTATGTAAATATCTGGTTTAAACCCTACAAATAAATTTTACAGATTGTGACAAGTTCATAGAAGCGTCTTAGTGTAGATGTGATACACATGGTTGAAGCATTGTAGTAGGATCAACATATTAAAGACATACAGTAAAACATTTTGTAAATACATTTTTTGGAATCAATGAATGTGCAAAGATGACTTTGCACAATAATGTCAAAATCTCGCACATGTTACCACAAATATTAAAACCACAAAGTTAGCAAAGCACATGGTCATGACTGTACAGTACTCAATGGAGAGTGAAGCTTCATAAATTAAAACATTTTAGGTAAAAAACAGGAAAAAATGCTGGAATTCAGGAAAATTCTTCATTGTTTACAACATGAATTATATCAGTTCAGTACAGACAATAATTTATGCAGATTTAGAGAGATATATTAATTAGTTGTATCTTTGAGTATCAAATGTTATCAGATTACATTTAAGTATGTAAAAAAAAAAAGAAGCTAAACCTTGAAGAAAAAATATCTTAAATTACAATTTTTAGTCTGTTAATTGATTATGTTTATTCCCCAGAAACACTGCTTCTGGCATTCAGGCATTGTGATTCTTTTGGATGGAGCTTTCAGGAAAATATTCCACCTTTGAAAAATAACATCTTACCAAAATGATGAATCAGGCGTACACAGTACAAAACGATTTGATCGAATTTCATCTCGGCCTCGGCAATTTGCTGTTTGCAGCATTTTGTTTCCTCTTTTAATGAATTGTGTTTAGTGATTAAAGTCCTGTTGGAGACAATCGGGTATCGAGCCTAAAAGTAGTTCTGGCTTTTAAAGTTAAATGAGACTGTTGTGTGAAGAGTAACACACATTTATATACATAACACCATCTACACAGACATCCTAATAACATGGAAGTGCTTACCTCTGCTTAGCCTTTTGGTCTCTCTCTCTGCATGGTTATGCCATATGTAAAAGGCGCAGAAAGTGTGTGATATTTTATTAACACTGTAAAACATATGAACAAACCCGACTGGAAGCTGAGAGGTGATGATCTAGGTGGAAGCAAGAGGTTGGAAAGGACAGAATTTACCAGCAGGCTGACTATTGCCCTCACTATCATCACTCTCACACACACCTCATTAAATCACTCCTACACCCCCATCTGTACTGAGAACACAGAAATAGATGCCAGCTCTGTGTGTATGTTTGATTGAGTGTGAATTTGTGCAACACACAACTTGTACGTGAATGCAGGGTGAATGTGTGTTCTAGGCCAGATTTATAAAGGCAAGTGTCAAGGTGGTGCAGAAATGTCACAGGAAGGCTTCAGACATTGCATGCAAAGAGAAAAACTGAATAACAGCGCTTTACTTCAAGGTAAAGATCTTTACAAAACTTTAATTGGACTTTAAAAATGTTTTACTTGTTCTGTGATTAATTGGAAAATATAGCTGACATATTTTTACTAGCTGGAACAGTGAATGAACAGTAACACTTGCTTTTTTGATTGATATAACTGTAGGTACTAAATGCAAGACAAATTTAGGAAGTCAGAGTAAACTTAAAAGTAAAATTATTCTAAAACAGCAGCTAGGGTGATCAGGTTATGGTTTTGTGTTCTCGCCTTTTCCTTGTTGTTTATTTATGACTTTCTGTTCATTCCATATTTAGTGTTCATTATTATTTGTTAGATTTTGGCTTATTAGTTCTTTTCTTTTTGCTTAGGTTTCAAGATATTTCCTTGTGTTCTGCTCCACTCATGTTAATTAGTCTCCTCCCCTCAACTTCTGTGCTTACTCTCTGTCTCAGTTCTTTCTCATTTCCTCTGATTAGCTCATCTGGTTTTTTTATCTACTTCCACTCCTAGCTCAGTATTAAAGCCCTTGACTTCTCATTGCTCACCACTGGAGCCTTCCATTGCCCAGCATGTTGCTCCTCATCATATTTCCTGTGTCTCCATCATACTCCATGTCCCATTCTGTTATGTAAGTTTTTGCCTTTTGATATCAATAAAGATTTATCACCTCTAGTTCAATCTACATATGGGTCTGACTGCAAACTAAACCTGACACCCTGTGATTTTTCCTGGGACGTATGACAAATGAATAGGTTTCTAAAAGTGACAACAAGTGAAAGGACAGGAAGTTTTAGTCTTATATATTATGTTAACTATTAAATGGTTCTAAGGATGAAAAAATACCAAAAAACTGAAAATAACATCCTTTTACCTTAGAGTTATAGATGACATGTACTCTAAGGTTTTTGAAAAATATTATTGTGTGAGCTAATCACAAACTGACTTAGCAAGCCTTGTTTTTGTTAAGATATAATGAATTCAAATTATTGTGAAAACAACAAGTATTGTTCTAATTGTTGTATCCAACTAAATGTTTATTTAAAGAAAACGTTTTGAGCACTGTACCCACCCAACCAAAAATGTGTTTTGAATATAGAGGTGGCAACATCATGTTGTGGACCTGTATTGCTGTCAGTGGTACTGGTGCATCTTTTAAAGTAGATGGAACGATTAGGTAGGAGGACCATCTCTGAATTTTAAAAAATCACCAGTAGCCAAGAACTAAGTTAAACTAGAAAAATTGCTGTTTCTTTGAAACAGCAAGTGAGAATGCATCTGCTGAATGAACGAAGCAGAAGATGCTGAAGAAATTTGAAAAAGTAAAAATTAGCAACAATTTGCTCAAGAACACATGAAAGAGAAAGAGGCAGAAAGGAGAGAGAGGAGAAAAAGAAGCAGAAAGGACAGAAAGAGAAAAGAGAGGGGAGAGGAAGAGGAAGAAAGCAGAAAAAGAGAGAGAAGAAAGGAGGAAATAAGCAGAACTGAAACAAATGGAGAAGAGAGAAAGAGAGAAGAGAAAGAGGTAGGAAGGAGAAAAAGTGAAGAGAAAGAGGCAGAAAGGAGAGAGAGAAGCTAAAATGCTAACATTAGCATGTGGACTAACATTACCTTTCTACATCTAGTATGCTGAAAGGAGTGTACAGGCTAAAATTAGCAAAAACATTAATTAGAGTTAAAATGCTAATGTTAGCATGTAAATTATCAGTAGCATGTTGACCACCATAACCTGACTCTGGGCATGTCCCAATTCAGGGGCTAGATCCTTCGAAGGCCGTATTTGTAGGCCGATTACGTCACAGTGTGGTGACGAAGGCTGTCCCAATTCATGAATCCTTCTGAGACTCCTTCAAATGCAGCCGACATATTGTGAAAGATTACACTTTCTGTGACACAAATGAACCTCTATAATGTTAGTGTGGGAATATAACTGTGTAGACGTGAAATATCTGCTTGATTTATCAAGACTTCGCTTTATTTTCAAACGTGCTCCGACGTGTTCAGAGTTTTCCGCTCCTGCCGTTGTAACTGCTGGCTTGCCTCGCCAGCCTTCCCGGCGGTGAGGCGAGACCGTCCCAATTCGCAGCTGCTCACTTCCAGCCTCTGTGGTTTTAGTGGTCGACGAAGGACCCAGCCCACATAGACCGGGTCCTTTGAAGGATCCAGCCCCTGAATTGGGACATACCCTCAGCGCAGTATGACAGCAATAGCTTATAAGCTAACATTAGCTAAACAGCTAATGTTAGCTAACAGGCTAACATTAGCTTGTTGGCTAACATTAACTCACTCCGTTCAATGTCAATTTAGCCTTATAAGTGAAAGTTAGCCTAAATGCCAACATTAGCTTAAATGCTAACATTAGCATGTTGGCCAATATTAACCTAGGCCCAGTACCAATACCCACACAACACCCTATGCCCTTCTATGAAGTGTGTACTTTGTAAAAGTACACTTATGGGTTGACGTTATAGGTTACAAGCATGCAAAATTGGAGAATTGGGACATTAGGGGTTGTCATCGACTTGCACCTCTGCGTCGTAACTGTGACATCAAAAATGACAGGATCCATTGCTGTTTTTGCAGTATTGCTGCTAAAAATTATTTTAAAGCTGTAACAAAATTGTTTTGAGGAGAAGAAAGTGCAGGAATCGAAGGAGGACTCTTGCTGTGGCGCCAGTGTTTGTTCGAAAGGTAATTCCAACTGTTATGGGCTACTGACTGGCCAGAATAACCCTGAAACTAGTGGCATCTTACAATGTTGAGCCTGAAAAACCAGTAAAAAATATATATATTGTTGGTTTGCTGTCTGAACTTTAGTCTTATTATTTTGATTTGATGGTTGATTACACTGATGGTTGTGATTGTTTTTTGCTCAAAACGTCACATGCAGCAATGAGTTGTGGGTAATATACTTCGGTGAAGTCCGCTTAGGTGCGCTCTTAGCCGAAATGTGGATCAAGAGCGCAAAGGGGTAGGGGAGAAAGACAACTCTGGAGAATTGAGACACACTACGCACTCAAACCCATCATCGTAAATGTGCAATTGAGGGACACAAGGGTGGAAGTGTGAGTACTGGGATAGGACCTGTCGAGGTAGGAAAACTTTACTGGCCGTCCGTTAACTCTTACATTACTCCTCACCTCTCATCGACTCGTTTTATTTGGCACCACAAAGGACAATACTCAGTCAGAGATCAGTTGTAGTTTCCACAAGTTTATTAAAACCAATCTGAATTCAGAGAGGGAGACGTCACACTTAAACGGCTATACCTTGGAAACCCGTGTGTGTTGTCTGACTGGGGGCTGCTTTACATTACATTTTATACCCCACACTGCAATGTGTTGCACCCTCGAACAATAGGGACGTCGACGCATGCAGTGGTTGTGAAATAGTGTGTTTTTTTATTTCCGTTGTCTGAAAATACACATAACAGGCACATGTAAGTCTGCCGTGCTTCACACAAGTGGCTGCGATGGTCTACTGAACCACATAAATTCCGAATACTGATTCTAACTTAGCTGCAGTCCCGATCAAAACAATAGCATCCCCGCTATGAATGCACAACATACATTCTGTCCAATGGGGCTACACAGCTTAAAATCACAACCATAAAAAGTCCCTTGGAATCTTTTCACCACTTCAGCTTACCTGAAAATACACATAACAGGCACATGTAAGTCTGCCGTGCTTCACACAAGTGGCTGCAATGGTCTACTGAACCACATAAATTCCGAATACTGATTCTTAGGACCCAGGGCTGCCCTTAGTGCCTGTTTGGACTGATCTTATTTTAAGCTCAATTCCCTCTCAACCAAAATATTAGTTATCAACGTGCATTTTAATACACAACCTAATATTAACACTGAAACACAAGTGCTTTTAATAACAAACCAAAAGAAAATATTTTAAGGGGGGGGTCACAAAGGGGTAACTTGTTCAACGCTCCCTGTAACTGGTCCCCTAGACTCTTCCCCTCAAAATACATGTCGTCCCGACATCGTTACATCTCCTTGAGCAACTGTATCTTCAGCTGGTATGGAGACAGGAGTGGAAGACAGTATCTTGGTACACCTTCTGTATGATACTGTCCCCAACATGGCATCTCTCTCCTTTTTCATGTCATGTTGAACCAACAGGCATTACTGGCCAGGTAATATCTGCAAGGTTACTCTGCCATCTTTGCAGGTTGTGTATCTCAGACTGTAAAGTTTGACTTTTATTCCATGCCCCCATGACCTTTTATTTAGACCCACTTATGCTACTGCATGCATAACATATGTATCTATCTAATTCAACATGATGGCAGTCTAAACTCCAGATATGCACTAGTCACTTACAGGGGATGGACAATGAAACTGAAACACCTGGTTTTAGACCACAATAATTTATTAGTATGGTGTAGGGCCTCCTTTTGTGGCCAATACAGCGTCAATTCGTCTTGGGAATGACATATACAAGTCCTGCACAGTGGTCAGAGGGATTTTAAGCCATTCTTCTTGCAGGATAGTGGCCAGGTCACTATGTGATACTGGTGGAGGAAAACCTTTCCTGACTCGCTCCTCCAAAACACCCCAAAGTGGCTCAATAATATTTAGATCTGGTGACTGTGCAGGCCATGGGAGATGTTCAACTTCACTTTCAAGTTCTTTAAACCAATCTTTCACCAGTCTTGCTGTGTGTATTGGTGCATTGTCATCCTGATACACGGCACCGCCTTCAGGATACAATGAATGAACCATTGGATGCACGTGGTCCTCAAGAATGGTTCGGTAGTCCTTGGCAGTGATGCGCCCATCTAGCACAAGTATTGGGCCAAGGGAATGCCATGATATGGCAGCCCAAACCATCACTGATCCACCCCCATGCTTCACTCTGGGCATGCAACAGTCTGGGTGGTACGCTTCTTTGGGGCTTCTCCACACCGTAACTCTCCCGGATATGGGGAAAACAGTAAAGGTGGACTCATCAGAGAACAATACTTGTTCCACATTGTCCACAGCCCAAGATTTGTGCTCCTTGCACCATTGAAACCGACGTTTGGCATTGGCATGAGTGACCAAAGGTTTGGCTATAGCAGCCCGGCCGTGTATATTGACCCTGTGGAGCTCCCGACGGACAGTTCTGGTGGAAACAGGAGAGTTGAGGTGCACATTTAATTCTGCCGTGATTTGGGCAGCCGTGGTTTTATGTTTTTTGGATACAATCCGGGTTAGCACCCGAACATCCCTTTCAGACAGCTTCCTCTTGCATCCACAGTTAATCCTGTTGGATGTGGTTTGTCCTTCTTGGTGGTATGCTGACATTACCCTGGATACCGTGGCTCTTGATACATCACAAAGACTTGCTGTCTTGGTCACAGATGCGCCAGCAAGACGTGCACCAACAATTTGTCCTCTTTTGAACTCTGGTATGTCACCAATAATGTTGTGAGCATTTCAATATTTTGAGCAAAACTGTGCTCTTACCCTGCTAATTGAACCTTCACACTCTGCTCTTACTGGTGCAATGTGCAATCAATGAAGACTGGCTACCAGGCTGGTCCAATTTAGCCATGAAACCTCCCACACTAAAATGACAGGTGTTTCAGTTTCATTGTCCAACCCCTGTATTTTAAATGCAGTTAAAGCTTAAATTGCCAACCCATGCTATGTAGTTACTTAACTTATGTACCATAAACTAAACATAGAACAATGTTACATGGTAAAATATGAACTGAACCATTATTTGTGGGTTCTACCCTGCGGGTGCCACTTCCTGTTTATCACGCTATTCATTTCTGTCTCTGTTTCTACAGGCAGGAAATCACAGGGCAGTAGTAAGTTTCTGTGCAAAACTCTGATCTTCCCTGTTCCTTTCTCTGGTTGTACTGAATAAAAAGGACTGTCCTTGTGACTATATAGACCTTGTCCTCCCAGTATGACCTGAGTTTTCCTGGTCCTCCTCTCTCCTTGAAATTACGCACCAGGACTCTCGATCCTGGCTGCAGCTCCACTCCATGAGTTCTTTGTTTGTACACCATCTTTTCCCTGTTTCGCTCCTTATTAGCTGCTTCAGAGGCCAGCTGATAAGCTTCTTGCATCCTCTTTCTCCACTTACTGGCATAATCACTGTGGGAGGGGCTTTGATCAGTTGGGGCTAACCCAAACATTATGTCCACTGGCAGCCGAGGACTTCTACCATACAGAAGGTAATACGGTGCAAAACCGGTTGCTTCACTGCGTGTACAATTATACGTGTGCACCATCTTGGATAAAGAGCTCTTCCAATCGGACTTCTCTTTTTCTGCCAGGTTTCTGAGCATTGAAAGAAGAGTTCGATTAAATCTTTCCGCTTGCCCATTTCCAGCTGCGTGACAGTGAGTTGTACGGGAGCCTTGTATGCCACAATACTTTTCTAGCTTAGAAAACAGCTTGTTTTCGAATTCTTTGCCCTAATCGTGATGTAGCTTATTTGGAAATCCAAACTTCAGGGCAAAGTCCCCAAAGATCTTATCAGCAGCAGTTTTTCCCAATTTGTTTGTACATGCGTATGCTTGAGCAAAGCATGTAAAGTGATCAATTACAACAAGAATGTATTTGTATCCCCCTTTACAACACTCCAAATGAAGGAAGTCAATTGAGACCATCTCGAATGGGTAAGTTGTGACAATGTTGACCAGTGGCGCTCTCGTTACCCTGTTTGGGTGTTTCCGCTTCAGGCAGCTACAAACCTTCGTCACATAGTGCTCGACATTTTTTTTCATATATGGCCAGTAAAATCGGTCACGGATTAGGTTCAATGTTCTTTCCACACCAAGATGTCCCATATCCTCATGCAGCTCTTTGTAAATGAGCTGGTGGAACACCTTGGGGAGCTAGTTGAGCTCGGGTGGATGATTTCCTAAATAGGATGCCATCTTCGCTGACACACAACTTATTTCTTTCTCTAGCCAATACTGAGATGCCATCACTCCAGCTCATCCTGGCATGCTGAGGCCACTGCTTTCTCATTACATATTCACGCACCCTTCCAATCACTGCATCCTCCCCCTGTGCTTTTCTGAGGTCTTCTGCTGATATTTTGGTCAGTGGAGGTGTTATTTGTTCCCGTTCTTCATCACTACATGCTGCTGTTATGACCGTTGGACACAGCCATGGCCCCTGGTTATGAGATGTCAACTGAACTAACTGTGTAACAGAGGAAGTTACCTCTGGCTCCATCTCCTGGATAGATGTACGCATGTACTCCTCCATGTCCAGGGGCATCCTTGATAGCCCGTCCGCATTTCCATTAACTTTTCTCGGTCGATACCTGATGGAGAAATTAACGTCTGCTAACTCGGCTATCCAGCGGTGTGTGGTGGCATTCAGCTTGGCTGTTGTTAAAACATAGGTTAAGGGGTTGTTGGCTGTATAGACAATAAAAGAGGGTGCATAATACAGGTACTCTCTGAATCGTTCACAGATTGCCCACTTCATTGCTAAGAACTCCAACTTGCCAGAATGAAGGTGGTAATTCTTTTCTGGAGGAGTTAGTGTTCTAGACCCATAACCTATGACCACAAGCTTGCCTTGTTGTCTCTGGTACAGCACTGCACCAAGGCCTTCCTGAGAGGCATCACAGTGCAATACAAATGGCTTCTCAAAGTCAGGGTAACCCAATAGTGGGGGAGAAAGTAAATATTCCAACAGTTGACAGAGTACATCCTTTTGATGTTTTGTCCATTCAGTTGGATGGCTCGAGGGAAGCTGGTCTGTACTCTTGTGTTTTCCCTTGTTTGTTTTGTAGCCTCCTCCTTTCACCCCACATCCAGATTTCTTCTCTATGGCAAGCAGACTGTACAGAGGCTTGGCAATGCGTGAGAAGTTGGGAATAAATGGACGATAGTAAGATAGGAACCCCAGCATTTTTCTCAAATCACCCACTGTTTTCGGTATGCGGTCTTTAAGTGCTTGTACTGGTGCGATCTCCGCAGGATCCATACAATAGCCATCTTTGGATACAATCTTTCCAAGGTATTTCAGCATGTCTTTGAAGATTTCACACTTTCTTGGCGTTAGCTTCACTCCATGAGTCTGATAGCGACGCAGCACCTCTCTCATATCGTGTAGATGATCCTGAAAAGACTTGCTGTGTACCAGATTGTCGTCCAAATAAGGCTGAGATGTTTCGTCCCTTAGACCTGCGAGACATTCCTCCATACTGCGCTGGAACTCTGCTATAGCTGAAGACAGGCCAAAGGGAATCCTGATCCACTCATATAGACCCCAAGGTGTTATGAATGCGGTCATTGGTCTACTACCCTCCTCCAGGAAACCCTGATGGTATGCCTTACCCTGGTCCAGAACAGAGAACCATGCACTTCCACTCAGGTTATTAAGCATATCCTGCACTCGAGGAATAGGATGTCGGTCTGGAATGGATTTGCGCTTCAACTCACGATAATCCACGCACAAGCGGAGACTCCCATCCTTCTTGCGTACACAAACTATGGGTGATGAATATGAGGACCTGGACTTCCGAATCCAACCCCTGTTCAGCAGATCTTCTAGGTATTCCTTCACCTCCTTAAGGAGTGGTTTGGGGACAGAGGTATAAGTGCGCCTCACTGGAGTTGTGTCACTCAGCCTGATTTTTAGCTGCAGTGATGGGATCCACCCCACATAATTTTCATCCCCAGAAAATGCATTACACTCCTCGTGAAGCATCTTCCTTACATCTTTTTGCTGCTCAGGAGTCAGGTGGTCGATGGATACCGGGGGGTCCCACAGATCATGTTTTGATGCACCTGACTGTCTATGTTGTCTTTGTGGCTCGTCACTGGCTGGACCGTTGCCATCGTCAGCAGGTGGGGTTATTTCTAACATCTTTTCTCTTACACTGACGGGTCTGGCTTCTACTGGGTAAACTGCCTTAACCTGCTGTAAGTATCCCACTACAGTGCGGGGTATCTGGGTGAAGTCTGAATGGCTTTTATTTGTAACCGGGATTGCTAATACTGACCGGTTTTCCCTTTTTTAGGCAGACAACAGTTTTTAAGATGTTCAAGCCCTCAGGGCATTTTGGGATCTCCTGAGGCTCAAACAGTACTTCTTGTTTTTTTGAGAGAGGACCAACTCTCACACTACACTTCACCTCTTTGGTCTGCCCTGCAGCAATTACTATTTTTAAACGTCCTACTTTCACCATGGTTTCCCTTTCATCTCGGTGAGCTGTTTTTACTAAATGAATTAACACATCTGTTTTTTTACAGTCGAATGAGAAAGCCTCTTTTACTGCTATAGATGTGACACCAGGGTGGCACTCCATGCCATTCTTAACTAGATGTTCAATAACATTTTAGCCAATTATTGGTGGCTCAGCCACTCCAGGCTCATTAGAGACAAGCACTGGCACAAGCAGCTCTGGATTCTGGTCTCCCTTTGATCCTGGTTTGAATTTCACTTCAATCCAACCTGCAAATGGAATGGGGGTCGGGTTTGCTGCTTTCCCAACTAAAGTCTCTCCTTCCTCCAGGAGCTGCGTAACTTGATATGGGGGAGATGGGATCTCCTCAAGCTTTCATTTATGATGGTGACCCGTGAGCTTGTATCCCACAATGCCTTGGTTGGCACATCCTCCAAGAAGCAGTCGACCATAAATTTTTTCCCAATCAAGGCAATCATCAGCTTGGTGTGATGATGTATGAAGAGATGACTAGCATAAGTGGAACCTACCCCTTTTTCCGCCTTCTCATCCCTTTCCACTTGTGCCTCCAGCTGTCTGATCCGTTCACAGAGCCGCTCATACACCTCTTCCTCAGCTTCCCCTCGGAACGCAGTATGCTGTTGTGAGTGTGTAGAGGTTTGCATGTTCACACTCATGCCATCAGGTTTTACATTCAACCATTTCGGCCCCCTGCAGCCCCTAGAGAAGTGCCCTGCCTCTCCACACTTAAAACAGTGTTCACATTGGTCACTTATGTTCTGTTCCTCACATCCTTTGCATCCCCTTTTAACATTCCTTCTTGTATGGTGGGCAGCCTGAGAGCTGGTCATGGTTTTCCTCATTTCAGCAATTTCTTCTCTGAGTAGTCTTACTGTTTCATAAAGTTCTGACTCTCTTGGACTGATGGATGCAGGGGTTTTACGGGTTTTTGGCTTCACAATTTCAGCTGACTGTTCTTGGATTGCTAAACTGGCATCAGCTGCAGCCTGCTTTTGCTGCCTAATCTGCAGTTCTGTTTGTTGCTCATTAACTTTTGGGATTTTAGTGCTGTAATTTTTCCTCTGTTTGGACTGTCGTTCTGAATCCACACTTGCAGCCTAATTCATCTTTTCAATAAGAGTCTCATCTGTCACATTTTGATCATCAAGATAAGGCTTTAGCTGAAACTTAATGTTGTCACTCAACAGCCCAGTACTGACTGACCTCAGGAATTTCCTCTGAATAAAGTCAGTGCTGTACTGCTCATCTGCATCTACTTCCCTTGAAGTAAGCAACAGCCTCTCTTTCAATTCAGTCGCCCTGAAGAGGAAATTTTGGGGGGATTCACGACTGTCTTTTGTGATATTTATCGGTCTTTGGTAGATATCCATGGAACTGTCCTCCTTAAAATGTCCCTTTAATATTGCCTTGAGCTGAGGCAGAGTCAGATCACGTTTTATTTCAAGCATGTCACAAATGCTTAAACCAGGGCTGATTGATTTGATAACAGCTTCTATTACTTCTGCATCACTGTGCCCTTTACTCAGGCCTCTCTCAATCTGATGCATTAAGTTTGTGTAGGAGAGCCTGTCTTTCTGACCCTTCTCCCCTATCTGACCACTAATTTTAAATTCCCTCCATATTGTCACTTCAGGAAGCCTGTTTACTGTGGCTGGCGTCACATTTTCAGTCACTGTTCTCGGGGAACTGCTACTGATGCGTTCATTTACCCTCCTTACTTCCTCCTGTAAAGCTTGGCTGTTGATGTGTAGCTGTGAGCATTTTTCTGCTAAATCCATTTGTTCAGTTGCAGCCTGGGTGCTTTGCAAATTGTTCGATGTTGCTACCTCCTCAGTAGTAACTTCAGAATGTTCTAATATCTGTTCAATCGATTTTAACATTCTCTGAAGATAGCACAGCACCACCTCATTTTCTTCATCATTAATCACAGCATCGATGGACTCTGCTATTAATCGTATTAACGCTCGCCTTGTTGCAGCATGTCCACGTTGTATTTTGCTTCTGCACACACCTCTTTGAGCTGATCCAATGGCAACACTCTCTGCCAGCTCCTCTATGTCGGCAACGCGCGGCCGCCGCTCGCTCCCATCAGCATCATTTAAAGAAAGTCCCGTGCTGCGGCGTTAATATCTCGGTGGAACCTCCAATATTTTGTTGCATACTCGAACAATAGGGACGTCGACGCATGCAGGGGTTGTGAAATAGTGTGTTTTTTTATTTCTGTTGTCTGAAAATACACATAACAGGCACATGTAAGTCTGCCGTGCTTCACACAAGTGGCTGCGATGGTCTACTGAACCACATAAATTCCGAATACTGATTCTAACTTAGCTGCAGTCCCGATCAAAACAATAGCATCCCCGCTATGAATGCACAACATACATTCTGTCCAATGGGGCTATACAGCTTAAAATTACAACCATAAAATGTCCCTTGGAAACTTTTCACCACTTCAGCTTACCTGAAAATACACATAACAGGCACATGTAAGTCTGCCGTGCTTCACACAAGTGGCTGCAATGGTCTACTGAACCACATAAATTCCGAATACTGATTCTTAGGACCCAGGGCTGCCCTTAGTGCCTGTTTGGACTGATCTTATTTTAAGCTCAATTCCCTCTCAACCAAAATATTAGTTATCAACGTGCATTTTAATACACAACCTAATATTAACACTGAAACACAAGTGCTTTTAATAACAAACCAAAAGAAAATATTTAAAGGGGGGGGTCACAAAGGGGTAACTTGTTCAACGCTCCCTGTAACTGGTCCCCTACACATGCAGTACACATACACAATCATTCTGTCTGTGGGTGTCTCCCCAGCAACAGCATCAAAGGAACAGAGATACATTTCATCATTTAATTAAGAATTATTTCCCACACGACATCAGGAAGTACCATGCCTCCCCAACACTACCGGCTTCTCATGATACAGACAGGAGACACCTGCAAGCTTTAACCTTGAATAATAAACTATGTGATCACACTAGAAGCTACTGTTAAGGATTTTTCTAACTCTCAAAAGCATAACTAAAAACCCCTAATAATAATCAATCTATAAGCAGCAAAGTCCCAAATATATCTTAGTTTTAGCTACTAATAATAAGGCAGTTATATTTCCACACTACAAATAATAAGGCCTTTATATTTCCACAATTCCCCCTTTTGATCTCCACAAGGAGATCACTCCACATAGGGTGCAGCCAGCTCCAGCCCCAGAAGTTCGTCCGTCAAAGCACACATCTGATAAGTAGGAGGTTTAAATTCAGCACTCCCCTTCTCAATTGTGGCAGTGATGAAGCGAACCATCAGAGCCCTGATGCATGGTACACAGCAACAACCACAGGTAACCATTATGGCAACAAAAATAGCAATGGAAATCATTAATGACATGACTAAACCTTTCCATTTTCCAAACATATCAGTAAACCATTGCTCCAATGCATTGTCAATCCCTGAATGCTCGTGCATAGTTTTACTCAGAGTTCTCAATCCTTCTAAGGCTCGGGTTACAGATCCGTCAGGAGCGGTGTTATTGGGGATAAAAGTACAACACATATCTCCAAACATGGCACAGACACCCCCTTTTTCAGCTAGTAACATATCCAATGCCATTCTGTTTTGTATGGCCATGAGAGAGGTGGGTGCTAGTTGTTTTGAGAGACCTTCAACAGCATCCCGGGTTAAGTTGGCCAGTCGTAGTACATTGTAATGAATATATTTAATGCAGTCTACATTCTTGTTAGGAGTTATTGGAATAAACGCTGAGATAATGGGGATATTTTCAAAGCCGGCTGCTACTTGATTCGCTAATTTATACTCATCTGGGACTCCTCTAGGCACTCCAATTGCATCAATATAGGTGGTAGAGTTCTGCGTGAGGTCAAAGGAGTTAGTTGCGCGCTTCCTTAACACATGACTGCGCCTCCGAGCTGTTAGGGCAGATGAGTGTTATTAGTTCTTTTTATGACTTCACCAATTAACATCAGTGGTGCCTGTAATCTGACCATAGCACACACTCCCCAGGCTTCCTGAGGGATCCTAATCAAAAGTCTCCTGTCACCACAATAATAATATAAACCAGCTCTAGCTCACCTTCCAATGTTTGAACCAGGTTCAGTTCTGTTACACCAATCCTGTGGAATTTCACCTAGGAGCACAATAGCAAATGGAGATGTAAAATTAAAACATGTATAGCTTCCATTTCCTTTACAAGGGGTAAATGGTCCAGCGAGAGTTTTATTGTTAATGGGCGGAAAAATAGTCGACACCTATGACAAAATAATACCCATTACTTGTCTTAAGAGATCGTGGGGTGAGTTGGACATATCTCAGATATCGAGTGGTGAGTATGAGGGGGTTCACAGGTCCACCAGGTGTTGGTGTGGTTCTGATCAAGGATATATTCTTTTGCAGCTGTCCTGCAGTCATAACGATGAGTGTAACTGCCTGGTCCAGTGTTCCACAATGCCTGGTCTCAGCTTCCACACCACAGATTCTGAGACAATTCACTGGGGTGGCCTCTCAACACACATATATAGATGTCATAACCACGCCAACCCACCTGGTTGGTTCCACAATTAATAATGTTACATAAGTCAAGTTGTGCTACCGTGATTCCTTTAGTATTAGCATGAATGGTCAATTTGGCGCCATAAGGGTCAGACGGGCTGAGCATAACTATAGAAGGGGGTGTTTAGTTTCGGTGCTCCCACCGGTGCCCTCCATTTTGGTTATTAGTGTGGCCGCTAGTACTGTAATTAAGCATGCCTGTAACCGACAATACAATGGAACTCGCTGAAATTTAATCATCCTGTGAACTTTAATTAATCCTTTCAGAGAGAAGATAAAAATGAATTAAAGCAATATCAATATACACATCTTACTCCAGAGAGGACAGAAGGATTCTTTTACATTATTATGCTTTCTGTAGTCTCAGCGTGCTTAGAACCTTCTGATCCTCAGCAGGGATGCCTTGACCCCTTCTAAGTGGAGGATGTCTTCTAAGTCCTATTAATTAACTGTGTTTCTTAATTTAAAACAAACAATTACTGGGTTCAATTACTACAATCTTTATGGCCCCTGAACAGTAAGCACAACAATAGATGAATATAATAAAAGAGTAAAAATGCAATAACATATAAAATATAACTTTTGTTAAGTAAAAACCATAAATTGAAAATGTTATTTTATTTTATTTTATTTGTCTTCTCTCGTCCTTTCGTCCTCTGGGTGGCGGAGTCTTGCTGTTCGTTGGTCCCTTATACAGGTGACATCTTATGCGCTGGTGTCTGTTGGTCTTCTTTCTTCAACAACTAAGGTAGACTGCCTAGTTGTCTGACACAGCTCAGGGGATTATTCTGCCCCTTCCGATGAAGCTGTGTTTCCTCCAATCTCCTCCAGGGGTCTCCCTTCTTCCGGTGCCTCGGCGCACTGGATCCAATGAAACCACGTGTCTCCTTTGCCCTTCAGCCTCACTGTGTGGGATGTCCTCTCGGTCACATGGTATGGTCCTGTGAACCTAGGCTCCAACCACTTTCGCTTGATGACTCTCAACCACACCCACTCGACCTGGGGTGTTGTTGGCTCTCCTGTAGATCTCTCAGATCCCAGAACCTTGTAGGTTTCCACCACCGTCTGTAGCTGAGAAAAATAGTCTTTGTGTGACAGATTCTGTATATCACCTGTAGATGTCAGAACTGCTCCTCGTGATCCCGGAAAACTCCTTCCGGTTTCCAGCTCGTATTGAGTGTATCCTGTGGTTGAGTTCACTGAACACCTGATTGACATCAAAGCAAGAGGTAATGCATCAACCCATGATAATTTGGTCTGTGCACAGATTTTAGCCAATTTGTTTTTCAGGTTTTGATTCATTCTTTCAACTTTTCCTTGGGACTGAGGGTGATACACCGTGCCAAACCTGTGTTTCAGCCCCAAACTGGACTCCACCTGTTGCAGCTCCTGGCTCTTAAAATGGGTTCCATTGTCAGTCCATATCTTTTCAGGAAACCCGTGACTGGGAATGTAATGGTTAATGAGACATTTAACCACAGTTTTACTATCTTCCTTTTTCGCTGGCCATGCCTCTGGCCATCCTGTGAAAGCATCCACACACACAAGCAGATATCTGAAACCTCTTACTGACTGCACCATGTCTGTGTAGTCAATAATTATTTTCTTTCCTGGTCTTGTGATTAAAGGAAATTTTCCCTGCAACGGTGTCAAAGTTTTCTTTGGGTTAAATTGCCCACACACTGTACAGCATTTAACATAGTGTTTCACCATGTCTGTCATAAAAGAATGCCACCACTCCTTCAGATTCTCCAGCACCTGTTTAATTCCAACGTGTCCTACTCCATGTGCCTCAGAAAAAAGTTCCTGTCCAGGTAGGAACACCATTCCACCATCTGGTCCTCTCCAACATCCTGACTGCTCTGGAGCTCCTCTCATCCTCCACATGTTCTTCTCCTCAGGGGCTGATCTGCTTTGCAGCTCCACTACTCTCTCTAAGGTCAACTGTTCTCTCACTTCCTCCTCTTCAGCCACCGTCATCATCTGAGCAATATAACCTGCAGTTATCTTGGCAGAATGGTCAGCAGCCCGATTCCCTCTTGCTACTTCTGAATCACTGCTGTCATGTCCTTTACATTTGATCACTGCTACTTTTGCTGGTAACAACAAGGCTTCTGCTAGCTCTTTCATTTCTGCTTCATGTTTTATAGGTTTTCCTCCAGCTGTCAAAAATCCTGCTCTCAACCACTGACAGAGTTCCACATGAACGGCTCCTGCTGAGTAAGCTGAGTCTGTGTACACATTCACTTCCTGCCCCTCTGTCAGTCTGAGTGCAGCTATTTCTGCCATAACTTCTGCTCTCTGCGCTGATTGGGGTCCTTCCAACCTTTTTGCTTCCACTGTTACCAGTCCTGATTCTGTCTGTTCTAGCACAGCATAAGCAGCCTTCAGTCATTCAGCATCATGCCTAAAACAACAACCATCTGTGAACAGCTGTCTCACCTGTGGTCCCTCAAGGGGGCTGGCTTCTAAGTCTAGTCTTACATTTTCTGTCCTGCTAACCAGCTCTTCACATTGATGTGATTCCCCCTGTGTTATCCCATCCGCCATGTTGATTCCCTCGTGACTGTAGGTTATGATGGGTGCCTCCAAGATTTTGCTGAGCCTGTGTTGTCTCAGAGCTGTCATGGTAAAACTTTGAGAGTTCACATATGCCACCACACTGTGAGTTGTTAAAGCATTCAGAGGGTGTCCCATCACTAAGTGAGCTGTTTTTTTTTAATTAATTTTGCCAACCCTGCTGCATGTTGTGTGCATTGTGGGTGGCATTTTCCATGTTATCCATTATTACTGAAATGTACAGGGGTTGGACAATGAAACTGAAACACCTGGTTTTAGACCCCAATAATTTATTAGTATGGTGTAGGGCCTCCTTTTGCGGCCAATACAGCGTCAATTCGTCTTGGGAATGACATATACAAGTCCTGCACAGTGGTCAGAGGGATTTTAAGCCATTCTTCTTGCAGGATAGTGGCCAGGTCACTATGTGATACTGGTGGAGGAAAACCTTTCCTGACTCGCTCCTCCAAAACACCCCAAAGTGGCTCAATAATATTTAGATCTGGTGACTGTGCAGGCCATGGGAGATGTTCAACTTCACTTTCATGTTCATCAAACCAATCTTTCACCAGTCTTGCTGTGTGTATTGGTGCATTGTCATCCTGATACACGGCACCGCCTTCAGGATACAATGAATGAACCATTGGATGCACGTGGTCCTCAAGAATGGTTCGGTAGTCCTTGGCAGTGATGCGCCCATCTAGCACAAGTATTGGGCCAAGGGAATGCCATGATATGGCAGCCCAAACCATCACTGATCCACCCCCATGCTTCACTCTGGGCATGCAACAGTCTGGGTGGTACGCTTCTTTGGGGCTTCTCCACACCGTAACTCTCCCGGATATGGGGAAAACAGTAAAGGTGGACTCATCAGAGAACAATACTTGTTCCACATTGTCCACAGCCCAAGATTTGTGCTCCTTGCACCATTGAAACCGACGTTTGGCATTGGCATGAGTGACCAAAGGTTTGGCTATAGCAGCCCGGCCGTGTATATTGACCCTGTGGAGCTCCCGACGGACAGTTCTGGTGGAAACAGGAGAGTTGAGGTGCACATTTAATTCTGCCGTGATTTGGGCAGCCGTGGTTTTATGTTTTTTGGATACAATCCGGGTTAGCACCCGAACATCCCTTTCAGACAGCTTCCTCTTGCGTCCACAGTTAATCCTGTTGGATGTGCTTCGTTGTTCTTGATGGTATGCTGACAGTACCCTAGATACCGTGGCTCTTGATACATCACAAAGACTTACTGTCTTGGTCACAGACGTGCACAAACAATTTGTCCTCTTTTGAACTCTGGTATGTCACCCATAATGTGTGCATTTCAATATTTTGAGCAAAACTGTGCTCTTACCCTGCTAATTAAACATTCACACTTTGCTCTTACTGGTGCAATGTGCAATCAATGAAGACTGGCTACCAGGCTGGACCACTTTAGCCATGAACCCTCCCACACTAAAATGACAGGTGTTTCAGTTTCATTGTCCAACCCCTGTACATCAGCACTCTCCTCTCTGCCCCTTTTTTCTGAAACAAAACTCCATTTACTGCCAGTTTTGTTACAGAAACATCCAAATGAAATGGTGTGGTGCAGTCTGGGAGCGTAAGCTCTGCCGCGTTGGAGAGAAGCTGCTTTAATGCGCTTAAGTAAACCATGCTTGTGTTTCCTGTGGTAATAACTCTACCCAGGAAGGAAACTTGCTTCCTTGCTATTTGTAGTTTATTTTTACTGACCTTGAATCCATGTTTATGCAGATGTCTCAGCATGAGTTCTGTAGATTGCAAACAGAGCTCCGCTGTTGATGCTCCCAGTAGGACGTTACCCACGTACTGAATTAGAGTCACGTTCTGTGGGAGGGGGCAAGTCTGTAACACATCTTTCAAAACCTGGTTAAATATACCTGGTGAAAGGGGGAACCCTTGTGGCAGATGAGTGTAGCGCAGCTGCTCCCCACAATAGGTGAAAGAAAAAATGTCTCTGTACTCTTCTACTAATGGCAAACAGAAAAAGGCATTAGCTAGATCAATGCATGTGTACCAGTGGTGTGAAGGTTTAAGGTTGGAGAGAGCAAGATAGGGATTTGGGACAGGAACAGTAGGAGTCACCAGAACTGAATTTATTGCTCTTAAATCATGTGCCATGCGGTATTTGCCAGTACCTTTTTTCTCAACAGGAAGGATGGGTGTGTTCCATGGTGAGGCTGAGGTTTCTAACACACCTGCTGCCTTCAGGCCTTCAATGGTGTCTTTGATGCCTCCCTAAGCTTGTTTTTTGTGTGGATACTGTGGAACCCAAATAGGCGAGGGAGATGCAACCTGAAAAGAGCCTGAGGCGCAGGGGGTTAATCCTACATCTGTGGGCCCTTCAGCCCATAACTCTGCAAGTTATGGGCTGAAGGGAGGTAGGCTCTGCAAAAGAGCTGCAGCTTTGGGATGATCTGTTTTTTCTCTTCTATGATGACGTGTTAGCATCTCATGCTGCAACAGGACTTCATCATTAGCTGTACATTTTATACAGTATGTGTCTGTGCTTTTAGAATACCTTATGTTGGTGACTGAGGTGTCCTGCTAGTCCCCAGCTGCCAGAGAGCGCTTTACCCTCCTCCCAATTCCTTAGCTTGGTGTTTAGGATGCAAAAAAAGAGAAACATGAGGAACAGCTTCATCTGACATTAAATACCATTCTGCTTGGTCTGGTGTTAAATCAACTGTTGCAGCCACACCCTCAGGAGCCACATAAATATTTTTGGATGAAATGAACCATGTCCTACCTTCTACTGTTTCATTAAACAAATCCTGGTACCATTCCGTGTGACAACGGTCGTAGAACATAGTGACATGGGGCGGGTCAGGCGGAGAGGTGTAGGGGCAGAGACTTTGAATCCAGGGTTTCCACAGCTGATACACAGAGAAGATGCTGCTTGGAGAAGAAGGTGCGGTCAGCAGTCCCCAGTAGATGTCAGCATATTCCTCTGCAACTGGCTGTAAAAGATATTGTCCATGCAGCATTTGTCCACATGCCAAAGAGGAACCATCTGGAAAAGTTACTGTTAATCCATCAGTACCACACAACACTGATGCTCCCAGCTTCACTAATAAGTCTCTGCCCAACAAATTAACAGGTGTGCTGGGTGAACACACAAAAGGGTGAGTTACTCTCTGAGTCGCAATCTGAACAGGAAGTGGTAAAGTCACAGGCAGAATTTGTGCAGACGCTGAGAAGACTATCACAGAAACAGTCTTGGTAGAGAGCATTGGTTTAGGAGGTTGCTGTGTTGTGGTGGAATAAGTAGGTCCAGTGTCCACAAAAAAATTCAGACAGTTCTCTCCCAACTTTGCAGGCAACATGGGGTCTGCCGTGCCCACGCTGCCTTGGTCCTCCTCAGGGGTGTGTCAGTATGGGCTGTATGATGGTGTCCACCCATCTGTGGATACTGGCCCTGCTGGGGTGGTAGAGGTGCCATACCTGCATTAGGAGGTACCGTTACTCCCTGCTGTGACCCCCAGGTGGGGCAGGTGCGTGCCCAATGTCCAGACTGACCGCAGTTGTAGCACACATCTCCCAGTGCCCTGCTGGCTCCACCCCTTCCTCTGGGTGCTCCACGCCATCCACCACGACCACGCTGACCACCAACATGCCATCCGCCTCAACGACCGGGGCCTCTGTACCTGTAATTATAAAATGGATAGGGTGGAGGAGGGGGAAATCCCCCCCCCCCCTGGCCACTGTCAGTCACAGACATAGGGGTGTGTGCTGCAGGAGATGCAGATGCAGCCGGAGGAACAGCTTGAGCTGCAGCTAAAATTACATTTTCAGTTTTATCACTTTTTCTCTTAGTTAATTTCTCTTTGGCCTCTTGCAGCTGCAATTTAAGGAGCTGGTCCTGTAGATGCTCTTTCTCCTCTTTTTTCTTTTTCTCTGCCTTCTGAGTTGTATGCAAATGGTGAATTAAATGTTTTTCCCACTTTGTGAAGTCTGTTCCCTGCAAATCAGGATTATTTTTCATCTTTTGACACACGTCAACAGGAACTCCTTTTAATATGGCTTCTCTAAACAGCTCTCCCATTCCTTTCCCGTCACCCTTGGGATTAACTCCTGTGTGTCTCATCCACGTGTCCACGGCAGCACTAATGTGCTCTTTCGGATGCTGATTAGGGTCCCAATCGAATTGAGGGACTGCAACGGGGGCGGTGGGCGGATACTGATTTCTTATGCCCTTCCCTAGGGCTGTCATTACACGTATCAGGGGTGTGTCATCAGGGTCATTACTGCAATCAGCATTCTGTTCTATTTCTCTAGCAACTGAGGGAAGCACAGATCGCCCCAAAATTGCTCTAAAGTCACCCAAGGCCAGTGCCATTAGTCAATGTATCTAATTCCTGTAACCAGACACGTCCACATCCTGCAGTAGGTGGCAACTTATCCACTAATGCCTGTACATCTCCCAATGAAAAAGGGACATATTTTGTCATTCCAGCTGATGAGGTCAACAACGGACATTGAAATCTGGATGGACCGCTCTGGCTACGAGTAGTCATGGTCTGTGTTCTCTTAGAACCTTTAAACTGCTTTTCTGTCATCTGTTGAGAAGCTTTCTCATATAATTCATGCACTTTTGATTCCAATTGTGTAACCCCTCTTAAAAGTCTAAGCGTTCTTGTGCTTCTGTCTCAGGCCCTACTTAAGCTCTTTCACTCAACCAATCACTGCCAGAATTCACACTACTCTGCTCAACACTTTCTTCCTCCTCTGATACTTCTGGCTCAGGGATCCAATTGCCTTTCAGGGATATCTCCACCTTTACAGGAGTCCCCGCTGTCAGCCGGTCACCAGAGCTGGGTGCCTCTGGCCGCGTTTTCTGTCTAGATTGTGATTCAGAGCCGCACGCACCGTCTTCACCGGACACTTTCAAAACACTTAATTTCTCTTTAAAATTCCCCAGGGGGGTCTGGCGAAAGTTCTGTGTAGGGCCCTCTTTATCTCTCTCTATGCGGTCAGAGAAGGGCTCATAACAGGCAGGTCCTCCCACTTGTGGTGTGTATACTTTTGACGGTTCAGGGACAAACGGGTTGTAATGCGCACGTAACTGGCCTGATTCTGTGTCTCCCCTAATATGTATTTCTCCATTTTGCACATCTATCACTGGATATATACCATGTGTGAGACTATAAGGCGGAGGAACACTCGGCGGGGGTACAGCTGTCTTTTCTGACTGCTTCTTTTGTGTTCTGTCCTTGCTGCAGTGAATCAGTCCCTGCCACCAAACCAACAAACTAACCCATTCTGTCTCTCCTTTTCCTGCGTCTTTTGCTTCAACTTTACACTTTATTCCACCAAGTCGTCCTTTCTCATCAGCCTTAATCAACCAACTTTCTTTAGCCTTCAGATGCCTCTTATATTCTCGGTTCAACCATCTACCTAACGGTTCCCTGTCATCCATTCCTCCATTTCCTTCAACAATCACTTCCTTGATCTTTTCTATAGTTTTCTGAACTTCCTTCTGCCAGCACAGTTACCTGATCTGACAACGGTATCCAGGGACCTCTACCCCATCCATCATCACTCTTTTCACCTTCAATCTCTCCTGCCATGTTGCACAACTGTTGTGGCTTGTTTTCCCCTGTTTTTTTTTCACCTCTATGGCAATGCAGTTTATAATAAAATTACAGCTTCTACAATGACTTCACCTCTTATGCAATATCTGTGGCAGTACAGTTTGTAATACAATCAACGCTTCTACAGTCACTCACGCTCAAGTGCAGCCATTCACAGCCATTCGCAGCCACTCACTTTTATTCTCTTCTCACTCATATGCACAGTAAATCCAGTTAAACAAATACAAAAACAACAAATACAAATGCAACAGGATATATAGCTTGCGCGCGCGGAGGGCCTCTTACCCTTCCACTCAGCGGGACTTTTTCAATCTCTCCTGGTCCAACCGCTGTGATCTAGGAATCAACCCCCGTTGACTTCCTGGAATTCCTTTTACTTAAATTTACTCTTACAGTCCTCACCATTCAAGTATCTCGGGCTGTCTTCCCTCACCTGCCAATTCAGGGTCTCTGGGTCCTATCCCTTGCCACTTAGAGGCGTCCTCAGTCCCTTGGGGAGGCTCTTACTAACCCCAGCCTAAATACCCCAGTCCTCGTCAGGACTGAGTTTGGATTGCCAAATCCGGAACTTATTTACTTTTCATAGTCTCACCATTCAAGTATCTCAACCGAAAAGTATGTTAAAGCTTCACCATTCAAGTGTCTTGGCTAAAATTTTATCCGAAAAAAGCCTCACCATTCAAGTATCTTGGCTAAAATTTATCTTGTGTCAATCAACAAATATTTTTACTCAATATATCATTTCTTTACCGTAATACATTATTTCAACAAACAAATATTTTACCCTAAACTGATCAAGACTGTAAATTTAAGAGAACACAGATATCTGTTCCACAACACCACCTACACTATTATCAGGCAAAATGAGAATAAATATAGATCTCCTTACCTTTTGTTTTGGGTCGACCCTGTGGTGTTGTAGAACGACGTCCGCCTCGTAGTCAGTTAATTATCCTTTAGTTAGTGCCAAATCCGGGTTACGGCACCAAACTGTCGAGGTAGGAAAACTTTACTGGCCATCCGTTAACTCTTACATTACTCCTCACCTCTCATCGACTCGTTTTATTTGACACCCCAAAGGACAATCCTCAGTCAGAGATCAGTTGTAGTTTCCATGAGTTTATTAAAACCAATCTGAATTCAGAGAGGGAGACGTCACACTTACACTGCTATACCTTGGAAACCCGTGTGTGTTGTCTGACTGGAGGCTGCGTTACATTACATTTTATACCCCACGCTGCCATGCAGTAGACATACACAATCATTCTGTCTGTGGATGTCTCCCCAGCAACAGCATCAAAGGAACAGAGATACAGTTCATCATTTAATTAAGAATTATTTCCCACACGACTTCAGGAAGTACCATGCCTCCCCAACACTACCAGCTTCTCATGATACAGACAGGAGACACCTCCAAGCTTTAACCTTGAATAATAAACTATGTGATCACACTAGAAGCTACTGTTAAGGATTTTTCTAACTCTCAAAAGCATAACTAAAAACCCCTAATAATAATCATTCTATAAGCAGCAAAGTCCCAAATATATCTTAGTTTTAGCTACTAATAATAAGGCAGTAATATTTCCACACTACTAATAATAAGGCCTTTATATTTCCACAGACTTTACTCCATTCAATGTGTTAATTTAGTCTTGTAAGTGAAAAATTGCCTAAATGCTAATGTTAGCTTAAATATATACATTAGCATGTGGGCTATCACTAGCATGTTGGCTAACATTACATTTAGTCCATCTATAATGCTTACAACAGCCTATATGCAAAAGTCTTTGAAACTGCCCATTAAGACTAATCACTGTTGTCAAGCTGTTGGAACAGCAGTACATGCTGTTTAAGTACCTAACACACAATGGCTGCCATGTAGTTGCCTCCTATGAAGATAGTCAAAGGATTAGGGTTAGGGTCAGGTTTAGGCCATGGAAATGAATGAAAATGAATGACAGTCAATGAAATGTCCTCAAAAAATAGTAAAACAAGAGTGAGTGAATGTGCGTTCCTGTTTTGGCATCACAGTGAGAACCATTTTCCCGATTTCACCATTAAATTGAGGACCGTTTGTACCAAAGTGAGGACATTTTGCTGGTCCTCACGACCTATTTTGCTAACGGTTAGGTTTAGGACTAAGGTGTGAATTGACTTTAGGTTAAGGTTAGGGTTAAGCATGCACTGGTAATGGTTAGGTTTAGGGTTATTGTCAGGGTTAGGGCATAGAAAGGGTTGAAAATGACTGAAAATCAATGGAAGTCAATGGGAGTCAACACATGGTCCTCACTACATATAGCAAACCAAGAGTGTGTGTGTGGGTGTGCGTGTGTGTGTGTGTGTGTGTGTGTGTCTGAGTAGGGGACACGGAGAGAAAACAGGCAGAAGGAGAGAATCACAGACAGACAGAGTGGGAGATGCACAGACATACAAAGGAAGCCAGTCAGCAACGACTTACACTCACACATACAGACACCTGCAGTTTCTAATGCAGCACTACACTTTGTGTCCCATCCTGACCTGCCTTTTTAACATGGAGGAGCATGCTCCCAAACTACTCCCCATAACTTGGAAACCATCAGGGCTATTAACGTCATTCTTGGACTGTGTTTATAAGAGAGGAGAACGATAATGTCAGTCATTTTTTGTTGAGAATATATTATTAATAGTACAACACTAGGTGAAAAAAAGGGAAAAATGGAGAAAAAGAAAAACTGCCTGTACATGCTCTCAAACAAATTTCTCTAACTCAAAAACTTCAAGGACTATTGATTTGATTCATGCACCAAATTAATCGGCAGGCCTTGCTGAACAATCATGGAGCTTTTCTACAAAAATCTTTCTAGGAGGGGTGACCCTGTAAAAAAGTGGATATGTATAACCGGATCCAGAACCACGTGCCGTCCTATACGGACCCAACCTGATTTTAAACATTTATATATTACTGCATGTTGTCCAACAGTGTCTAACTTTACTTGCACCGCATCTCGTGTTAATATGGTATAGCCCTGCATAGCGTCTAGCCGCGGGCTGCACGTGATGCAAGTCAGGCAATGAGCTGCTTCAGTCAGGACTGCTCCTGCAACCCTAACCACAAAGCATTTTCTCATTTACTATGTAGATATAAACATTTTATTCCTGCCCGCTGCCGCGTCTGACTTTAAAACAGGTGCAGAGGACAGCTATATAGGTCAGCGACATTCTGGTCCACACTCCAAGCCAGCTGGTGGCAGTAATGCACCACATCGTTATATGCCAACCGCCAGAAAACGACAAAGAGGAAGCTATGCGTGGTTCTTCAACATGGGTTGCTAGGTTACTGGGAGCTCACACTTGCTGATGGTACAAGGACTTGGTGCACAGATGAGTGAGTAAAAGAAGATTGCTTCATCAAAAATACATAAAGTGGACTATGAAAATCATACATTTAAAGATGAATGGACAGAAGCATACGGTCTCTTACAGCACAACAGTCAGCATACAAGTGTTCACTGCGAATACAGTGGATTTTGGGAAAACATAAAAAGCCTTTCACTGACTGGGAAATAATCAAAGGCTGCATGGAAGCTGTGGCAGAAACACTTTAAGACGGAAAAGAAAGACAACAACTTAATGAAAAGGTTGAGCAAATTTCCCTGCCTGCAACAAGCACAACAAGGAGAGCAGAACTGTTAGACCAAGATGTACAGACCCACCTCCACTGTGCCATTTAAAGTGTGTTTAATATTGGTACTTAAATCGGATTGCTCTTTTCTGTTATGATTTCATGGCCTTATGAATAATTGATCAATAGTTTAAAAAAAAATCTAGTGTTACTTAAATGTGTTAAATAAATATGAAAGAAAATATTTTTGTCTCTTGTTTTAAAATATTCGGACCCCAAAGTGCTTGGATGGGGGAGGGAGTGGACCTCCTGCGATTTTAATTGGGGACACCTGCTCTATGATAACAATCATCTGTAAAGTTTACTCTCAAAAGTAGTGTTAAACGTAACTTTAGTCGCGTTATCCAGTGCTGTTTAATCATATGACCAAGGTTAGGCTCAGCTTTGTTCACTTGTTCCCTTCCACAAGCAAAACACATGAGGGAGTGCTACATAGCATATCAGATGTGTTTATGTGAAGCAAGTCCAAGATGCTTTTCATCGTGTTAGATATGCCTCAGTGAGAATCTAAGTGTCCCATGTTTAACTTTATAAAACAATGGAAGCATCATTTACAAGGAAGGAAAAAAATCCCTGTGCCTCACTATGTTTTTAAGACACATTTTGCTTCACAAAGCTACTTCATGGATTGATTTTAAATTGTTGCTGTTCACCTAAAAAGCTTTATTCCTGAACCCATGTCTGAAATACTGAACTGATATGCCTCTTCCCAGCCACTGAGATCCCATGATCCAGCCTTGCCAACTATTACCGGGTCACAGTTTGTGACAAAGGGAGATCTGGCCTTTTCCATTAGCGATGCCATTATTCTCTAGCTGGCTACAAAACCTTCCCCAAAATCTTTCCTCTACAAGTCTTGTTCAGCAGTGTAAGCTAAATTTACCACACATTCTGCTGATGTGTTTTTGTTAATATCCATCTGATCTAACTCACCACATACAATTCTTCCAAAGCCCTTTTGAGAAATATTTCCTTTGCGTTGTAGTAGTATTTCGACCCCTTAAACATTTTCACATTTTGTCATGTCACGACAACAATTGTAAAGTGGAAAGAAAATTAAAAATGGTTTATATATATATATATATATATATATATATATATATATATATATATATATATATATAAAAATACTGGCGGGACAACCTTAGTCCCAAAATCTTTGCAGTGTTTCACAGGTTTTCTCACAGTGTTGCCTTGTTTTTAGCTACACCCATCTTCGCAGCATCTTTGAGTAGCTCCCCTGTCCATGCTAAAAAATGGTAAATGGCCTGTACTTGTATAGTGCTTTATTAAGTCTGAGGACCTCACTTCGCTTTACTCTCCAATCAGATATCCACCTATTCATACACACATTCACACAATGACAATGGTAAGCTATATCGTAGCCACAGCTGCCCTTGGGCCTACTGACAAAAGTGAGGCTGCCATGACAATCAGTGCCACCGTGCTCTCTGACCACCATCAGCAGGCAAGGAGGGTGAAGCGTTTCGCCCAAGGACGCAACGGCTGAGATGGACAGAGCTGGTGTTTGAACTGGCAACCCACCAGTTACAGGAAAAACCCCTGCCACCGTCGGCCACAAAAAAAAAAGCATCCACACAGCAAAATACTGTAGCCACCATGTATCAGCGTGGGTGTGTTCAGTGTGATGTGCAAGGTTATTTTTCCATCACACAAAGCATTTTCCATAGCACTTTCTTCCTCTTGTTTGCTGTTTCACTTACACGGCTTGTGGCAAACGTTAAACAGGACTTTGTAAGGAATAACCTCATAACAACTTCATATGGATTCTCTTCCTGCAGGGCCAGAGTCCACAACAAATAGTTTTCTTGCCAACAAGTTTTTCCACCTGTCACAGCTGTCAAGTTGGCATTTGAACAACAGTTGAGCAACTTTATCCCTGACCTTTCTGCTTTGTTCCTGGGCCTTCATGAATATGTTTCTGTTTCTTAACTAATGTTCCCTATCAAACATCTGAGGCCTATACTGTACACTATACAATGTCGTTTTTCCTCTTTGTAATGCCAAGCTTTTCACCAAAACCTGTATGTAGACAATGTTGCAACAGCACGTAGCAACAAGTGGCCCTGGAGCATTCGTACACCCCCAGGCAAATGGGATATACTGTGGGAAAATAGGTGACAGGCGCATGATTATTACAGCATTCAAACTTTTTGTTGATTATTTATTGTTGCTTTATAAAAAAAGGGTTGTTATAGTAGATTTTAATCAGCGTCCTTTCAGTGTTTCGCCATTATGATGAAAGGACAGAGTTGAATTAAACAAGTCCCTGAACATCCTTTAAGCTTTTAACCCAATCTGAATATAGAGCTATTCTAAACTCATAAATAATGCAGAATTTGTAAAGCAGATGCATTCTTTTAAGCTCTATTGTTCAGATGCTCTGTTTAATGAATAGGGATTGCTAAGAGCCATTACCTGAAAGCAAAGCCTTTCGCCCATATCTTCCCTCCCTCTTGCACATTAGTTGACCAGACTTGTTGTGTCAGGGAAGGCAGAGGCTCTGGCCTGGATCTGACAGCGTAATGTTCATGCTCAGTAAATTGTGTTGGAATTGCTCTCATGGGAGACATGAATGTAACAATGGTCTGTGGGTTAGGAGCACTTGTTCATGCACAACATTGTAAGTCTGTTTGCCCTTTTGCTTTGAATGAGGAATTAATTATTCATCCTCGAATGGAGGATAAAGAGTGTGAAGGAGAGAGGGGGAGGTGTTATTGTACACAATAGGTTGTGAAATCTTTTTAGGTGTCAGTAGAAGCAGGAAGTAGCTGGGATGAATGGAAACACACACAGCAGCATCTTTATTGCAGATGAAACCGTCCTTGTATGACTGACTCAAGGGCCCATGTAAAATTTAATCATGGAAATTAAAAATGTAAAGTGGAGGCAGTCTTTTCATCTATTCATTCACTTCCATTTATTTGTCTAACCTCTTCAGTGAAAATATTCAGCATTATTCAGTTTTTCATCTGTTGGCTGTATGCCTCAGAATTTCTGGTACCACCACTTCACAACACTAATATTAGTGTGTTACTTATTTTTCATTTTCATTTTTCTCTCCCTAAATGAGTGCATTGTTGTCTCTCTGACAGCACAGTACATTAAGTTTCAAAGAAGCTTAAAGTTATATGTTGAGCCTTAGAAATCATGATCCTTTAATTTAAAACAAAACCTCTTTTCTCGTTGGTAATTGTTTTTCTTTCATATATTCAAACATTACACCTACAACATTAATTGTAATGTTGTAAATTTCATATGACTAAACAAAAGTATTTCTCAATTGTGAAGTAATTGAGTCTAGCTTAAGATTTCCAGTTGGATTTGGATCTGTACATGGACTAGGCCATTTTAACACATAAATATGTTTGGTCTAAATCATTTCAGTGTAGCTCTGGCTGGGTGTTTAGAGTTGTTATTCTGCTGGAAGGGTCGCAAGTCCTTTTTTAACCTCCAACAGGTTTTATTGCAGATTTGCCCTGTGTTTAACTCCATCCATCTTCCCATCAACTCTGAGGGTTTAATCTGACCAGACCACTTTCTTCCACATGTTGTGGCCATACATGGCTTGTAGCAATCTGCAAATACTAATTTTTTTACTCATTTCTTGCAACAAATTCTACCACCGTAGGTGATGGTGGGGGGCGGGATTGTGGTAGTCCCGGCAGTAGTTCTCCTGAGTTCCTGTACTCTGGGGGGCCTTTAGATGTCTATGGCTCGGATCTCCTCCTTGTCTGTCTCGGGTCCAGGGGGGCAGGTCTGTGAGTCCTATCCTCGCTATTGCCTTCTTCAAATCAAACGAAAATGGTTTCAAACGTTTGTGCTACATTTGTGCAGCAACAATTTTCGTTTGTGCCACTAACATTTTGAAGAGCTTCCAGAATGAACAAGTGAAAGACCTGCATCTAGGCAAACAGTTGAACTTTGCTGCCCTTTCACGCATACATAGAGGCATGACTTGCCCTTGCTGGACACAAGGACAGGTCCATTCCCAAAATCACATATACAGACCCATTCAGTAAATTAGAATATTATTGAGAAGTTCATTTGTTATATTAACTTAGCTTACTAAATGAAACACATTATATAGATTACCAGCACACAAACTGATGTTTTTAATAAAGTAAATTGTAAGGATTTTCTGCTTACAGCTAATAAAGACACGCCATTTAAGGTTAGAATATTACATCAGACCAACATAAAAAAAACCTTTCGTAATATATAAATGTGGGCTTCTTGAAAGATATGTTTTATATCTGCTTAAAATACTCTTAATCTTCTAATTTATTAAATATGACTGTATTTTCTTTTTAATATCTATCCAGAACTTCTGCAAATACTGACAGTCCCAGAAGATATGAGTATGATCTTCAACCTCTCCAACAAAATGGTGAGTTTGAAGGGAAGAAGCCAGACAGCACCATCGGAGTCCTGAAGAATCTAGTCGTCACCTTCCAATCAAATTCCCTATATGTAGGACTACTAGTAATTTCATGTCTAGATATGAAATTGTCCTCCCACTCCATTTATCCAATGATCATGTTGGCCTCCAACTCCCATTTTCCTTTAATAGACCAGATGTTAAAGCTTTGAGTATGTAGAGTTTTACATATTTTAAATATGCAGTGTTTTGGAATGCATTTCTTTTTCTATTTGTCACGATGTGGTTTTGGGTCGGACCAAAGTGCAGACAAGCACAAAATAAACCATCACAAGAAACCCTAAAACAAAGTCCAAAATGTCACACCGTGACACTATTACGTCAATAAAATATTGTTCCACCTCTGTAGGAAGTCTCCCAGCCATTTCTCACTCATTATTAGTAGCTATATAGTGTCTTATTAAAAAATAGAGGTTAAGGTCTTGGGAGGGTAAGCCATTAGTCTGCTGTAATTCTGAAAATGATTTTAAATGTTCTCCTTTAAAAAGCTGATGTACCGTTAACAAGCCTAACTCAGCCCAGCATTTAAAGCACCTGTTCGGCAGAGAAGGCTTAAAATCTGGGTTATCTGTGATTGGCATGGCTCTTGATAGTAAGATTAGAACTGCACCCCCTTTATTTACTTTGTCCGATACTTTTAATGTATTTAGTATCAGTTTGTTGTTAATTTTCAATTTCCTCCAGAGTGGTTTGCTTAGAAATATTGTTGTACATAGAGATAATTTAGGGACTGAGTTTTGTTCAGTTTGTACCCTGTACTAAAAAAATAACTTGTGAGCGGAACGTAATAAAATTATAGAAATAATTTCCACCTAAATTTAATGATTTCATTTAGCAATTAATTGACCTAAATGTAAATATCTTATATGATGAATTTGCGACACTGTTAACTAATTACAAAGGTTTAATAGAACTAGATGTGTAAGTGTTATATTAGGGGTTAATTTCCTGACCCACATGCAGAACCACTCAGACAGGGAGACAGAGAAAGTTTAAACAAGGTTTAATTTCCGTCACACTTGAAATCAAGACACAGGCACTTATACTAGAACAGGGAAATTCTGCGGAGGAGAGGTTCAGTTAGTTGAAAGTTCTTTTTCTTTTAAGATCTGGATTTTGGTGCAGTTGGCTGTGGACAGCACTTACGTTTCTGGAAGCAAGAAGAGGTTTCGAGGGGGTTGTGTGGTTTGGCATTCTCCTAGTAGTGATCCGTTCTTTAGATTAGGAGGAGCTCGGCTGGAAGTGGGGTGAGCGACCAGGCAGGGGCTCGGAGCGGCTTGGTTCTGAGGAGATGCTTGGGGTGGATTGATTTCCAGAGTAGAAGCTGTCTTCAGTGAAATGTAGGAATCCTGAAGCCAGATTATCTTAGCAGGACTAGAACAATTTACTTTCAGCAGGGAACTTGGGGGCTCGAGGTTACCAACTACGTGGACCATCAGGCGGGGAATGCTTGTCCTGCAGCTCCTTTTAAACACTGAAGATGGGATTGCTTGCAGGTAAGCCTAGTTTGGCTGAGCACCACGCCCACAGCAGGGCTCCAGGAGAATGGCAGGAAGACTCACATCAGACGGTATAACACACACACACACACACACCACAATAACAGTAAGAGTAAAACTTAAATAACAATTTCCTTGAGCCATTTAAACTTGTATGATAGCCTTGTGAGCTACTTAATTAACAGGGTACTCAAAGCTACTTTTCAAAGTAGAACAGTATGTACATTAATTGCACTAAATTTCTAGCAATTGTTTGAAATCACATAGCAATTATAGTACTGTACAAATTCATTAAGACTACTGAAAGAGAAGTGTTGTTCCAGGTGTTGAACAGAAATTAATCATCAGATGGCAATTTGATGACTTTATGTTAGTACACACAAACTGCGTCACACAAGTCTTCATGCCTACAACCTTCCTTATTCACATTTACCCTGCTGAACGGTCTAATACAAACTAACACATAATAAACACACAAAATAGAGATACAACAGATTAACACATTTAAAGAATAATGCTAAACAAGCTAACAATTGATTAACAATGAACATAAACTGTCCCTACAATCCCTTCCCCAAGTCACGTAAGAGACAGTCAACCGCAGTGGCACGCTACAATACGGCATACATCCTAAAACTTGAATGTCCATCAGTCTGTGCATTTTTGTCATGTCTGTTTAAAGAAAAACACCTTTGGGAATTTCTTAAGACTGGATTCTTGGATTCTGACTAGGTAGCCATAAAACCTCAAGTGGCTTTTGAGAAATAAATGTATACATAGGAACATTACTGCCACCTACTGTTTTGGAATTTTATGTAGAGATGATTTGCAACGTTAACCCACAAAATCTAAGTTGTATTAGCATATTTTATTGTAGTAAATTTGAAATTGTTGTATGTTAAGCTAAAACTACATGTTTTAAAACTGTTTGAACACAAAACATGATTTTATATAGTAGAAACTACATGTTAGACTTAGGATAAAGTTACAGACACCAAGTTTTTGTGGAAGCACAAAGCTCTGCTTTGACTAGATCAAAAGTGTGACATTATTGTTTCTACCATTACAAAGATGAATTTTGTGAAGGATAGTTCACTCTGAGTAAAAAACATGCAAGCGCCTGTCTGTCTGGACAGGGAGAATTAATGGGCTTGTTATTACAGAAAATATTGTAATATGCTGACTTTGCTTGTCACCTTGACAGGGGTCCGCATCCAGATAAGTGATGAAAATTGTTATTACAAACTGTCACATCCGCCCAGTTAAGGTTTGCAGATGTTGGCTGAATGTGTTTCCCGGAAAAAGTGGACAAAACAATTTGTGGGTGCCAAGATGTTTACGTAAATGATCCCACACATTCCATGCTTTGTATCTCTATAAAGAACCCTGTAAGACTGGGGGGGGACTTCTTGAATTTTTGATGAAGATAAACTTGTGCGCTTTTGAAGAAAAAAAGTCCCCCCGTGGGAGCTGTTTGAGAGAGAATACTCTGGTTCTGTGTTTTTTTATCTTGGGTTAGGATCGACCCCCTGCTCCTAAAAAAATTGGGGGACCCCGCATGATTCAAACTACGGGAGAAGTGCGTCGCCCCCCTCGGACGGGGGGGCCTGGTGGTGGGGTTTCCGGGGGCCCACACAAGAGGGGTG